>VDFB02252616.1:60347350-60454329 GCA_007258455.2 Sequoia sempervirens
AATGTCGTATGCCCAAGTTATGCCAGTTTCCATGAAACTACTCCAAAAATTTCCAATATGGCCTTCTGCAACCCTCAGGGGCTAAAAATAGTCGGCCCCTAGTCACATCCAGGACCAGGGGCTGATAGCAGGGTGCAGGCCAAAGCCCTCGATCATCAATGTGATCGACACTAGGGGCTTGAAACATGTTAGGGGTTGAAAATAGGCTCCTGATCACCTATAAGACCGACGACTAGGTCTTTAGAGCCCTCAGGGGCCACCGGAGCAGAGTTGGAGTGTTGGAACGAGCGACGGGGTAAAGATTGGTGGCCCGTGGGTGGCCATCGGGCCGGGTATGGGTGGTGGTGCCCATTTTAATGGGAGGCACATAAAATCTTTAGATTTTTTGATTTTTTAATAATTTTTTTGAATTTTTCTCATAAAATGTGCTTTAGAATGTGTGCTGGGGAGGCCATAAGGCCTCCCTACAATTTTTTTTTGTGTCTCCAGATGACTTTGTCCAAAATGGACAAATTTTATATGAAAATATGAGTTTTAAGGTGCTATGAATCCAACAACGATGTCTATTTTGGCCCAAAGTGCCCAGAAAATTAGGCGACCCCAAAATCTCTCAGAAAAATCACCAAGCTTGAAACCCTCATGGATCTGGAAAACAATGACCAAAATATGCAAAATAAAAGCCAATCCTGACTTTTTCCAGCATTTTGAATCCAATGGAAAACCCTGATTTGATCCATGACGTTGCATGAATATGTTCAAGGAATGAAACCCTTGAGGGACCCTAAAAAAATCTGCACTGAAAATCTCCAAAAAAGCTGAGAAGGGGATGCAAATTGAGGCTCTGATACCATGTTAGAAACCAAGATTAGACATGCAAACCAAAAAACCTTCCACAAAAGAGAAAATTAGAAAAAGAAAAGCTATTGTAAAAAGATGTGCAAAATATTATTATTCAGGAATTCATAATTACATGAGATGATTTGATTTATAAAAGAAAGTATTCATAACCCTAATCTTATCTTGAGCAACAAGATAGCTCAACAAGATAAGGATGAGAATAATTAACCTATGACTTAAAATATACCTAAGTAAAGTTATGCAAGTGTAATAATTAATTAATTACACTAACAAAAATGAAGATAGAATCAGGAGTGTTACATTCTGAACATGTAGTGAATGAAGCCATGATCAATTTTGAAGTCATGCATACCTCTATCACCAAGCAAGAAATGTATTGCATTGAATTAATAAAGGAAGAAAAGGTGATTGAAGACTAGAATGATTAAGAGGATGCTCTTTTAAGTGAACACATGGACAATGACCCTTTCCGAAATTACCATGCTACAGGATTAGGCACCTATGTAATCTATGACAAAGACCAAGTGTTCACAAAGGTTTCCAAAGAGTTTGAAGGTGGCCAAGCACTTGAGTTATGGATGTTGTACTTTGATGGAGAAAGATGTAGAGTAGGGACTAGAGTGGGGATATGTTTGATATCCCCATAAAATGAAAAAATACTAAGGTCTTTCCACTTCCAGTTCACTTGTTTCAACAATGAAGCCAAATTTGACGGATTAGTTCAAGGTTTAAGTCTTGCGGAATGAATGTGCATTAAGAAATTAATGGTGTTTGAAGATTCTGAACTGGTGATCAACCAAGTATGGGGAATTTCTGCAGCAAGGAATTTCCACATGAGATCCTATCGACATTGAGTCTGGGACCTAGTTGAGGGTTTTGAAGCCTTCAACATTCAGACTGTTTCCCAAGACCAGAATCGAGATGTGGATCACCTAACAACAATCAAATCCTAGTTTGATCCTACCTCTGACCGAATACATAACAAACACTCTATACGAGTAAATAGTCTGACCAATGGTTCCCGATAATGATCAAAGCTGGTAGGTGTTTGAAAGTGATGAACAAATTGCTTCATTCATTTAGCAGTCAGGGAAGTTTACCGATCAGATCCAACCAAAGATTGCAGAGGCTTATGAAGGGAAAATCATGTAGCTCAAATCTAACAAGCTTCTGAAAGGCTTGGTTACTCTTGAAAACTTTTTTGATTGTGATGATGTGAGAAATAATAGACGGAAGTTTGTGACAGACAAAAGTGACTACATACACCTTAAAGTCTCAAATGACAGAAACCTTTGGGTTGGGAAAGATGTCTTGCATCATGATAAATAGGGGCTCATCAATTTCTGTGAGAAATGTGAAGGAGTAGTGGCATGGTCTTATGATGACCTAATGGATACAATCTTGACATCATCCAACACACCATTGAGCTGATAGAGGGTGCAAAACCAATCTAACAAAAGAAGAGGCTAGTAAACCCCAAAATTGAAGCACTAATGGTGCAAGAGGTCACAAAGCTAATTGAGTTGTGGATTGTCTTCTCAATCAAGCATAGCACGTGGGTATCCAATTTAGTCCCGGTCTGAAAGAAGAATGGAGATATCCGATTATGTGTGGACTTTAGAGACCTGAACAAAGTATCTATAAAGGATCATTATCTGTTACCTTTTATGGAGACAATCCTCCAAGCAGTAGCGGGATCAGAAATATTTTCCCTACTTGATGGACTCTTTGGTAATAATCAGAACCAAGTCAAAGAAGAGGATCAACACAAGACTATGTTCACTACAAAGTGGGGAAAATTTGCATATGCTAAAATGCCTTTTGGTTTATCTAATGCAGGGGCAACATTCCAGCGAGCAATGGACATCACTTTTAGAGAGCTGATCAATAAGATTATCCTAATTTATTTGGATGATCTTACTATGTTTTCTAAGTCTAAGGATGATCATTTTGATCACTTAGAAATGGTTTTTCAGAAATGACAAGATTTCGAGGTTTCCCTGAATCCAAAAAAATGTGTATTCGGAGTGCCACAAGGAAAGATATTAGGACATGTCGTTTCCAAAGAGGGAGTTTAAATCGACCCCGATCAGGTGAAATCCATCAACGAACTTCCCCTCTCAATTAACAAAAAAGGTGTTCAGTCATTCCTAGGCAAGATAAAAAAAATTTAGCAAGTTTATTTCTGAATTTGCGAGAATAATTAGGCCAATCACCCTGATGCTTAAAAAGGATCAAGCATTCAAGTGGACAAAGGAAGCTCAAGGGAAGGCTTTGAAAAAGTTAAGGATGCCATTTCCGTAGCTCTGGTACTAGATAATCCAGATTACCTAAAGACTTTATAATGTATGTATTCAATAGCAAGTCCAGTATTGCTATTTTCTTAACTCAAAAGGATAATGAAGGAAAAGGAGAACATTTGGTGGCATTCTACTCTTGGACCCTGAAGGAATATGAGACAAACTATGATTTTGTCAAAAGGAAAGCCTTTACAATAGTTAATGGACTTAAAAAATTCTGTCATCTAATTTCTTGTAGAAAAATGATCGTATATGTCGCAAATTCTAGTGTGTGTGAATATATCATGGAGGGAGAAATCACAGAGAAAAGAGCTAATTGGATCACCAAGATCCTTGAATATGACATTGAAGTCAAACCTACTAAAATTGTCTGTGGAAGAGGACTATGCGAATACATGGTGCATGACGAAGAGGTACCCACAGAGGAAGAGCAACTAGAGCTTGTTATGATAAATGAGCCAGGGTCTGAGGGTTGCTAGCTAACAGATAGAGTTAGCTTTATGCAAATAGGAAAGTATCTGCTAGGTATTTCCTCCCAAAAGAGGAGATACTATTACCTACAAAGTTTTAGCTATGCGCTAGTGGAAGGAGTCATTTTCAAAAGGAATTTCAATGGTCTCCTCCTACGATGCATTACTACATAGCAAGCGAAGAGAATCCTTGATGCTTTCCACAACAGTGCTACAGGCGGACACTTCTCCACTAAGACCACTGCCATCAAAATCATGTGTGCAGGTTACTATTGGGCCACACTTTTCAATGACTCTCACTCTTTGGTGAAATCTTGCAAGGAATGCCAATTTTTTTACAGGAAGAAGGAAGAATTCCACAATCCCTCTCAAGCCTATAGTGGCAGATGAACCGTTTGCACAATGGGGCTTGGACTTCATCAGTATGATCAATCCTATGTCCCGTGCCTGACACAACTAGATTTTGACTACTACAGATTACTTCACAAGATGGATAGAAGTTGTTCTGCTTAAAAATGCAACAGAGGCAAAGATAGTGGATTTCATCGAAGAGCTAGTGACAAGGTTCAGTCCTCTAAATACTATCATTTTTGATAATTCAAGAGATTTCCTAGGCGCAAAGGTATGTCACTTTGCATTAAGAAATGGCATATTCCTTAAGACATCATCAAATTATTACCCGCAGGGAAATGACCTAGTGGAGTCAATGAACAAGAACCTAATCTAACTCCTTAAAAGAATTGGTTTGGAGCACCAAAGAGAATGGCACAAAAACCTCTGAACAATGCTTTGGGCAGACCGTATAATTCCTAAGCAAGTCCTTCAGACTTCACCTTATGAGTTAGTATACGGGAAAGAGGCACTGTTGCCAATATATATGGAGATTCCAGTGCTTCAACTGTTGAAATCCCTCAAGATAGAACAAAATGGTGCCATGGAGGTTCAACTTGCCGAACTGTTAGAAGTACAAGAAAAAAGGGAGAATTCCCTAATATCCATGACAAACCACTAGAAAGTGGTCTGTTGGAACTATAAAATTCTTGGGTTGTTACATTGGCTTTCCTTCATCAATTTTTAGTTTTGATCCTACTGTATGCATATTTCACCCATTCTTTCCATATTGTCCCAGTGAATCCATTGGGTCATGCATATTTTTCATTTTTGTTCATATTGGCATAAGTCTCCCATTGTCTCCCCAACCCACCGTGTTTCTCTGCTAATATCTTTTGTTTCAGGTGTTTCGGTATGATAGCAGTGAGGTCTCCCCAATCTGTTTTTCTCTTGGAAAACGTCTATTGCCTATCAGCAAGATGTTTCTCTTGTGTTGGCGACAATGGAGGCATCTATCGGTGTGTGTTATGGCTATCAGGATAGGGTCTCACCGATTTCAACTTGTCTCCCTAACTTGTGCTTGGAACGGTTGATTGGCGAGAGTCAGGTCTTCGCTGAAGGGTCTTAGCGATGTGCACGTGTTTCACTGACAAAGCATAAGGTTCTTTCATGTGGCTTTCAACGTAGATATTGCTCTGTCTCGGCGATGCAAGGATGATTGGTGACTTTCGATGAAGTATTGTTCTCTACAGGAGGTCTCCCTGACATCATTTTGTCTTGCCGATCGCTCGAGGGGTATTCTTTTCGGTGATAAAGCCTTGCGGTCTTGGCGAAGTTGAGTATTATAAAGGATGGCTCGATGTAACCTATGTGCTTTGGTGTGTGGTCTTGGCGAGGAGCCTCGGGTCTTGCTGAATGGAGTGTAGTGTTGGTGTTATCGGCAAGACATTTGGGAGGTCACAACGACATAAAGTTACATGATGACTTTCGGTGAGAGACATGGTAATCGGTATTGGGTTTCCCCAATACCTGATGGCTATAGTGATGCAGATTGAATAAATTATGTAGTTCGGTGGGAGATTTCTTTTGTCCTGGCGACTTGGGTATATGAGGATCTTCGGCTTGGCATTGTGATCTTGGTATATGGTCTCCCCGAGAGCGATGGGCTACGGCGACACTTCTTGTTTTTGATGAAACTCAAAATGGTCTATGTGGCATCTTACCGACCTGGGTAAGTTACAACAAATGTGAACAAAGTGGACATAGGATGGTAGCATTTGAATTGCCTTCGGTGGGATGATATGCGTTTCTCACCGACTGCTCACTGGTGAAAACGGATTTTCATAATCTTGTGGCCGACATGTTGAATGTTTTGAGACCATTGTTGGCCAGCTCAATTTGAGCCCGATTCTTGTGGAGGGCCGACATAATATTTTATTTTGATATTTTTCTCATGCTGGTGTATAAATAAGCATGTTGTAGTTGTTAATATGACCAGACATTAGATTTTCGATACACGGCAAATAGATACAGTAGAATAAAACTATCAGATCAAAGGCTATTATTGCATGATTTTCACAATGGAGGTATTTATGAGATTCAGTTGATGTTGCTACATTTCTCTGGTGTCAATTATCTGTTGAAATAAAATGAAAAATGTTGCTAAGTTGTCTCCATAATTGATTTTTCTAGTTGTGTAAATTGACATAACAAGTTTATGTTCAATTTATCAATACACATTTGCTATAGTTGTGTGATTAATCAACTGGTTCTTACAAGCAAAAGATTAAAATCCTTTTATTGATCACAGTAATCAGAGAAATTCATTTTGGATTGTTGAAGTAGAACTTAGTAGTCACATTATTGCATGTCTATACAAGTTGTAAACAAAGCATATGCTAGATAATTTGTGTTTTCTCCAGAAAGTGTTGCTTATCTTGATCTCATTTGACTCTACATACCCATCAAGGCACTATTCTCTGTAGCTCATCATTATAAACTCATTTTGTTACTTTTAATTGAGTATTTAGAACTTAGAGCAGAATATTGTCACTGTTTTCAAATTGAATTTCATCTATTCACTCCCATGTGCCATTGTGAACAAGTGTTGAAAGTGGATTGATTGCAAGTCAAGTCTCCATTATTCAGAGAGGTATACCTACCTTGGTTTTGCAACACCTAAAGAGTAGAAGGTTTGATTGTTTTAAACATTGTTTTGTTACCTTGAAATGTCGTGAAAGCTTGGAAACCTTTTGTGGTTAAAAACTACGTTTTTGAGAGCTAACAGATTGGTGACTCTACTGAGGAACAATCAGAATCAAAGCCTTAATCATAGAGTCAGAAGTCTTGCACAGACTCTGTTGGGAACTAGAAATATCAGATATTTTTCACACTTTTTGATAAAAGTGAGTGGCGACTTTGACATAAAATTTTGATGTTGTTCATCATGAATGGAAGAAGATCTCAGTAAAGGGGAGGTCATACTGGAGCCCCTGCTGGTGGCAGTAAGTGGACACATAAAGATGATAGAGCTGATAAGGGAAAAGGAATAAATGAGGACATGTGCATAACAAACAAAGGTAAAGCACCAAGAGCACATGGTGAAACATATAATTGCTATGATACATGGAGAGATGATTCAAGTGCAGAACTTTATACTCCCAAAGATCAAATAAATCCTTTTTTTCTCACGATTCTCATAAACAGACTAAGTTTGAAACTAGGAAACAAGCTGAGTTTGAAGCTGAACAAGAGGCTGAACGAATCATAATTCAGAACCATGAGCTCTCGATTTCTGATGAAGCAAAAGCACTATTGGAAAAAAAAGAGAAGATAAAGGAATTGGAGGCTAAATTACTGAAAGCCCAAATTGTTGATCAGATAGCTGGTGGCCCAAAGTATGTCCCACCTCACAAGCAGGGTGATCATGGCACAGGGCCCTCCAATCAATGAAATGCTCCTCAAAATTAGATTGGGAATCATTACAAGTAGCTGAATCATCAACCTCAAATACCCACACAACATACAGGTATGTATCCACCTCCTGGTCAACATTATATCCCACCTCATAATGCACAGTATAATAATCAGATGCCTGAGCAGTATCAGCATCTGCCTATGCCTCCACCTCACCAGCATGCAACCATGATCTGACAGTTTGATTTAACTGGTTTTCAGTTGTATCCTTACCTTATGGATGGTAGTTGGAGGAATATGGTGCCCAAATTTATAGGGAGTAATGCAATCACAGCTGAAGAACATTTAAGAAGTTTTAATATTTTCATTCAGGACATAGATATGCCTTATGAAGATTTACACATGAAGTTGTTCATGATGTCACTTCTTGAAGATGTCAGGGATTGGTTCAACAACTTGCCGACATTCTCAATTAATTATCTCCAAGCATTTCAAGATAAACTCTTAGAGCAATATGGAAATCAAAATGCTCTAGATGCAGCTCTTCATGAATTAATGAGAATTCAGAAAAATCAGAATGATTCAATTTATGATTTCAACCAAAAATTCAACAAGTTGCATACTAAAATTCCTCCTAGATCAAGGTTTCCAAATTCTATTGAATTAAGTGTTTATTTAAATGCATTTTATCTTAAGATTGGGTATGAATTGAGAAGTAGATCCCCAAGAGATTTGGCTGAAGCACAAAAAATTGCATTGACAATTGAAAATAATAGGAAAGTTGCTGGTATAACTAATAAGAGAGACAACCCAAGGCCTCCTCAGCAAAACAATAATTATCAGTACAGACAGGAGAATGCATACAAAAATGAAAAAAGAAATGAAAGGCCAAGGTTGCACGATATGCCTTACAATACAGATTGGAAAGATGGGAAACTTGTGGCAACTAGGCCCAGAAATAAAGAAACTCCAGATCCATTGAGCAAGAAAGGGACTTACATGGTGAGTAATAATTACTTTTGTGAAGTTTGTAATCAGCCACATCCTCCAGAATATTGTGTTGTAGCTCAAAGGATGCATGAAGAGGGAATTTTGATGGAAAATAATGGAGAAAACCACAAAGTGTATTTGACTTCAAATATTTTTCACCATGTTGAGGAAAGAAATTCATCTTCAGAGGATTAAGGTTGTGAATATGATGTTTCAAATTAGAAATATAATGTTCATATGGCTAAACAACAAATCTTTTATGATTCTGATGAAGATTACACTCAGCTACATTCTGTTGAGGTACATGTTCACTATAGTGTGAGGAGACTTACTGAGGATGAAATAGAAAGGATCACTATTGCTGCTTTTGAGAAAGCCAATACTAGTTGAGAAACAAAAAAGCAAATGAACTAGATGGAGTTCCTAGGGGAATTTTTATAAAAAATCAAAAGGCAACACATGAAAGTGTAAAGAAGCCAGAAAGCAAGCAGTATGATAAAATTGAAAAGAAGCTTGTCCAAGAGGAGGAAGTAAAGGAATTAATAAAGAATTACAGACGCCTGGCAAGCTTAATAAAAAAGAAAAAGAAGAAAGCAAAGGAGAAGTGCCAGAATTGAAGAAGGATGTTAAGACAGAGAACTCTTCTTTTGACTTCACACAGGAATTATCTTAGGTAAAGATGTTTGTACCACTACTTGAATTAATAAAAATTAAAGAATATAGAGATAATGTTGTTCAATTGATTACGAATCAGAATGAAAAACATATGAATTCTGAAGAAGTCAGTAGGTAGGAAAAGTTAAATAAATCAGAAGTCTATATGGGTGATGTTTTAATAACTTCCCCACAAGTGGATCCTTTCTTCACCTCATTGCTTATAAATAATAAATTGCTGAGGAACTGTATGATAGATTCTACTGCTGCTATAAATATTATGCCAGTCGGAGTAATGAAGCAACTTGGCATGTGGGTTGATACATGTGAAGGGAAGTGTTATGCAATGGATAATAGACCTGTACCTGTAGTGGGCATTATGAGAGGAGTTGAAGTCAAGCTGGCTACTTATCCACAGGTGGCTTATAATATAGACATAATAGTCATTGATACTCCTCCTCAATTCAGGATGCTTTTGTCAAGGTAGTGGACCGCAGCTGTAGGTGGAAATGTTCAATTTGATTTATCTTATGCCACAATACTAGTGAATGGCCAGGAAGTCAAATTGTACAGGGAGCCAAGAATGAATCAGCTTGTTGAATGTGTACCATAGGATTAGATTAATTGTTTTTGTGATATTGATTTGGGGAGTTTTAAAATAGAACCAGCTCAGCCATAATTAATTAATAGTGATCCAATTGAAAAACATGCTACACAAAATTGCAATGATGTCTGGAAGATGTATTTTGATGGAGCTTGCAGCCAAGAAGGTAATGGAGTTGGGATTGTATTTGTTTTGCCTGGAGGTATTACTTTTAAATATTCATTTTTGTTGGCATTTGAATGTACAAACAATGTGGCAGAATATGAAACTTTATTGACAGGTATGAACATAGCTGTGAAACACAAGATAAAGTTGCTAACTATTTTTGGTGATTCTGAGTTGGTTGTTTCAAAAATTAAATCCAAGTATGCAGCAAAGCACAAAAGATTAAAGCAATACAAGAATGCTGCATGGGACATAATTGAACTATTTGATGCCTTCTCAATTGAGTGGATTGACAAATCAAAGAACATAATGGCTGATTTTTTAGCAAATGTGGTGCTGAAGAAGGATGATATCACATTGGCTAGGGTATCACAGATTGAGTTCAAGACAAGGCCTGCTATTCCTAATAATTTTTATAGTTGGCAGGTCTTCAATGATGATACTGATCTTTTGAAATTCCTCAATTGTATTGATTAGTATGAAGCTCAAGATATTTATTTCAATGCTTTTGTTGAGGAAGTAGATGGAAAACAATCTGTGCTTGGCTGGGAGATCTTACAGCTCAAAAAAAAAAAATTGCCTAAGGGTCTAGTGGCACTGGAAAGGGTGTATGATAGAAATGATAGATCTCTAATGAAGCAAACACTAGTCAGAAAGGAAGATGTTGAAGAGATTAACTTGGAGACTGACATAGCACCAAGAAAGGTATACATTGGAAAGAAGATCAGCCCTGCAATTAGAAGAATGCTGATAGAGTTACTGAGAAAGTACAAACATGTTTTTGCTTGGTCATATGAAGATCTGAAAGCATACAGGGAAAATTTATTTCAACATGAAATACCACTGAAGCTAGATGCCAAGCCTTTTAGATAGAAGCAAAGACCTATAAATCCAACATTAGAGCCTAAAATGCAAGAAGAACTGACAAATCTTAGAGATGGAGGAATTATCAAACCAATCAGACATTCAGCATGGGTTTCTAATCTGGTTCCTGTGAGAAAGAAAAATGGTGACATCAGATTATGTGTGGACTTTAGAAATCTGAACATGGCTTCTCTTAAAGATAATTATCCTCTACCCAACATGGAAGCAATATTACATAAGGTGATAGGTTGTGAGCTGTTGTCCATGATGGATGGATTTTCTAGATATAATCAGGTCAAAGTCAAGGAATCTGAGCAATACAAGACAACATTCACTACTCCTTGGGGGACATACGTATACATAAGAATGCCATTTGGTCTCACCAATGCTAGAGTGACTTTCCAAAGAGCCATGTATGTTGCATTTGCTGATTTGATTAATATTATCATGGTAGTGTATCAAGATGACTTGACTGCTTATTCGAAGAAGGTTGAAGATCATGTTCAACATCTTGAAAAGGTATTTATCAAAGCTCCTGAATATGGTATTAGTTTAAATCCAAACAAGTGTCATTTTGCAGTCATAGAAGGTAAGCTCTTGGGTTATATTGTTTCAAAAGAAGGAATTAGAATAGACCCTGAGAGAGTTGATGCTATTGATAGGGTTCCTATTCCCAAAACTGTCAAGGCTATACAATCTTTCTTTGGACAAATTAATTTTGTTAGAAGATTTGTTTCAAATTTTGATGAGATCATCAAGCCCATATCAAAAATGTTAAAGAAAGGACTAAAAATGGATTGGACTGCTGAATCTTTGGATGCTTTTATATCTATCAAAAGGGCTATCAAAGAGGCTCCTGTTCTTCAATCCCCAGATTTTACAAAGCCTTTTCAGATTTTTTCATTTGCCTCAATGCATACTATTGTTGTTGTCATGTTACAAAAGAATAATGATGGTTATGAACAGCCTGTATCTTTCTTTAGTAAATCATTACAAGGATCTAAATTAAAATATGACATAATGGAGAAATAAGCATTTGCATTGGTAAAGGCTGTAAAAGCATTCAGATCATATCTTGTTGGAGCAAAAATAGTTGATTTTGTCCCTCATGCTGATGTCAAAGACATTTTAACACAATCTAAAGTTACAGGGAAAAGATGCAGATGGATCAACAAGATTCAAGAATTTGACATGGAGATACAGATTACTAAGTTGGTAAGAGGCCAAGGCTTGGCTAAGCTGATGGTAGAAACTAATATTGAGGCAAATCAGATCTGCAATGTTGAAGAAGGGGCTACAATTGCAAGTATTGAACATACTCCATGGTATACTCATGTTATACATTATCTTAAATATATGAAATGTCCAGATGGATTAAGTGACAGCCAAAGGAGAACTTTGAAGTTGCAGGCATCAAAGTATGTTTTCATAGATGGAGATCTGTTTTAGAAAAATAGGGATGGCATATTGTTGTTATGTTTGGACGAGTCACAGGCTAAGCATGTTTTGAAGGAAATGCATGAAGGAGTTTGTGGAGGTCATTATTCAGCAAAGACAACTGCACACAAGATTCTCAGGGCTGAATATTTTTGGCCAAGGGTTTTTAATGATTCTTTCACACATGTGAGAAAATGTGAAGCTTGCCAAAATTTTTTTGGAAGATTTAAGTATTAGGGTGCTTTGCCACTTCGACCTTTGCAAGCTGATGCCCATTTTCATCAATGGGGAATTGATTTCATTGGAGAGATATTGGAGAATTCAAGTGGAGGAAATAGATGGATATTAGTTGCTACTGATTATTTTACAAAATGGGTGGAGGCAATCCCAACCAAGCAGGCTACAATTAAAGTTGTAACAAATTTCTTAATGGATAACATTATCACTAGATTTGGTACACCATTGGGGATAATCACATACAATGGGATGTGCTTCAGGTTAGATGAATTCAAAATTTTTTGTGATAAGTCTGGCATTACTATTTCTTATGCAGCCCCTTATCATCCACAAGCCAATGGTCAAGCAGAGTCCAACAATAGGAGTCTCTTGAATATTATAAAGAGAATGTTGGGATAGAACAAGAAGGCTTGGGATTCAAAGTTAAAACTGGCTGTGTGGGCTGATAGGATCACTGTGAAGAAGGCAATTGGAAAATCCCCATTTGAATTAGTGTATGGAGCACAGGCTAGGATGCCCCTGCAGAATTTGTTACTAGTCTACAAGTTTGTCTTGCAAGAAGATTTGGAAGTTCTTGAACCCATGGAAGACAGAATGGAGCAACTTGTTGAACTTGATGAAGTAAGGAGGGAGGCCCAAAATCAAAACATGAAGTTACAAGCATAGATGAAATATCTATTTGACAAGAAGGCAAAGAATAGAAAATTTGAAGAAAATGATTTGGTGTTGATGTGGAATGCAAGGTGTCAGGAGAAAGACAAGCATGGTAAATTTGAAGCTCTTTGGCTGGGACCTTTTGTTGTCGTTGGAAAAAAGGGTGAGGACTCATATTATCTATAGAACATGGTAGGTGAAGATCATGAATTTCTTGTTCATGGGCAATTCTTGAAACTTTTTTTCTCTTGAGCTACATAGAGGGTTGAGGGTTGCCAATGCATGGACAACTCTTGTGTATCCTCTTTAAAATTATTTTCCATGCACAATAGTTTTAGGTTTTCATCCACATCCATTTCTCTCCCATTTTCCATTCACCTTCACTCTGCATTCACTTTGCATTCATTTCCATTACCATTCATTCCATTGCTGCTCATTGGTTCTTTCTTTGTTTGGCCTGCTCTCCCAAAGATTTGGATCCTTGCAATGATCTCACATTCATTCATCCCCAGATGGAGCCACTATTGGAACTGTAAAATTCTGAGGTTGTTACATTGGTTTTCATTCATCAATTTCTAGTTTTGATCCTACTATATGCATATTTCACCCATTCTTGCCATATTGTCCTAGTGAATCCGTTGGGTCATGCATATTTTTCATTCTTGGTCATATCGGCATAAGTCTCCCATTGTCTCCTTGACCCACCGTGTTTTTTTGCTAATATCTTTTGTTTCAGGTGTTTCGGTGTGACAGCAGTGAGGTCTCCCCGATCAGTTTTTCTCTTGGCAAACGTCTGTTGCCTATTGGCAAGATGTTTCTCTTGTGTTGGCGACAATGGAGGAATCTATCGGTGTGTGTTATGGCTATTGGGATAGGGTCTCACCAATTTCAACGTGTCTCCCCAACTTGTGCTTGGAATGGTTTATCGACGGGAGTCAGGTCTTCACTGAAGGGTCTTAGTGATGTGCGCGTGTTTCACTGACAAAGAATAAGGTTCTTTCATGTGGCTTTCGGTGTAGATATTGCTCTGTCTCAGTGATGCGAGGATGATTGGTGACTTTCGATGAAGTATTTTTCTCTACAGGAGGTCCCCCTAACATCGTTTTGTCTTGTTGATCGCTCGAGGGGTATTATTTTCGGTGAGAAAGCATTGCAGTCTTGGTGAAGTTGAGTATTATAAAGGATGGCTCAATGTAACCTATGTGCTTCGGTGTGTGGTCTTGGCGAGGAGCCTTGGGTCTTGCCGAATGGAGTGTAGTGTTGGTGTTATCGGAGAGACATTTGGGAGGTCACAATGACATAATGTTACATGATGACTTTCGGTGAGAGACATGGTAATCGGTATTGGGTTTCCCCGATACCTGATGGCTATAGTGATGCGGATTGAATAAATTATGCGGTTCGGTGGGAGATTTCTTTTGTCCTGTTGACTTGGGTATATGAGGATCTTCAGCATGGCATTGTGATCCCGGTATATGGTCTCCCCAAGAGCGATGGGCTACGACGACACTTCTTGTTTTCAATGAAACTCAAAACGGTCTATGTGACATCTTACTGACACAGGTAAGTTACAGTGAACGTGAACATAGTGGACACAGGATGGTAGTGTTTGAATTGCCTTCGGCGGGATGATATGGGTGTCTCGTCGACTGCTCACTAGTGAAAAAGGATTTTCATAATCTTGTGGCCGACATGTTGAATGTTTTGATACCATTGTTGGCCGACTTGATTTGAGCCCGATTCTTGTGGAGGGTCGACATAATATTTTATTTTGATATTTTTCTCATGCTGGTGTATAAATAATCATGTTGTAGTTGTTAATATGACCAAACATTAGATTTTCGATACACTACAAATAGATACAGTAGAATAAAACTATCAGATCAGAGGCTATTTTTTGCATGATTTTCACAATGGAGGTATTTATGAGATTCAGTTGATGTTGCTACATTTCTCTAGTGCCAATTATCTGTTGAAATAAAATGAAAAATGCTGCTAAGTTGTCTCCATAATTGATTTTTCTAGTTGTGTAAATTGACATAACAAGTTTATGTTCAATTTATCAATACACATTTGTTGTAGTTGTGTGATTAATCAACTGGTTCTTTCAAGCAAAAGATTAAAATCCTTTTATTGATCACAGTAATTAGAGAAATTCATTTTGGATTGTTGAAGTAGAACTTAGTAGTCGCATTATTGCATGTCTATACAAGTTGTAAACAAAGCATATGCTAGATAATTTGTGTTTTCTCCAAAAAAGTGTTACGTATCTTGATCTCATTTGACTCTGCATACCCAACAAGGCACTAGTCTCTGCACCTCATCATTATAAACTCATTTTGTTACTTTTAATTGAGTATTTATGACTTAGAGCATAATATTGTCACTGTTTTCAAATTGAATTTCATCTGTTCACTCCCATGTGCCATTGTGAACAAGTGTTGAAAGTGGATTGATTGCAAGTCAAGTCTACATTATTCAAAGAGGTATACCCACCTTGGTTTTGCAACACCTAAAGAGTAGAAGGTTTGAATTTTTAAAACCTTTTTCTGTTACCCTGAAACGTCGTGAAAGCTTGGCAACCTTTTGTGGTTAAAACCTGCATTTTTGAGAGCGAACATGGTGAAGAGATGGTTTGACAAGAGGGATTTTGACCAAGGCCTAAAGTGTAGAGACTTAGTGTGTAAATATAATGAAAGGGTTGCTAAGAAAGGTCAACATGGAAAATTTGATAGCCTACGGGAAGGTCAATTTAAAATCATTCAATGTAAACAGCATAATGCTTTTGAGTTAGAAAACATGGAACAGGAAGCCTTGGGAATTCTGGTCAACTGGATTCATCTTAAGTTGTTCCATTGAGTGGAAATTTTTTTATTGTACATTGGTGAATAGTGCTTTTATGTTTCTTTCCCTTTGTGTTGGCAGGTCTTTTTAGAGATTAATTTGTGTTTCAATGGAAAGCAACCCATCATTGCAGAGAGTAGAGAAGTAAAATTTCTTTACAAAAATATTAGGAAAATACACCCATATGCAAAGGAAATGAGCAGATATGCTAATGAAAAAGAACCCATACAACAGATATGCAAAAAGAAGAGAGTCATGGATTTTATAAAGATATATATCATTATATATATATTCTTTCATTTTTACATGATAGAAAATGGCTAAGAGAGTTGTAATTAAAAATTATATGGTTATATGTGCTAATCTTTTCATATATGCTATATCTATCACCTTTCTCAGGCTTATATAAAAAAAACTGGAAATGGGTGGTGTATTCTATACAAAAACTAGAAATGGGTGGTGTATTCTTAACAACAAAAAATGAGACAAGGAATAATTTCATCCAATAGCCTAGGAATCAGCAATCGATGCATTAGCAACAATGTCTACCGCATCTTCATCAACAGGTACATCAACAACAGAAGCAAAATCATTTGGAGCAATCGCCATTGGCAGAGGCAACACCAGGTTCCTAAAGTCAGTGTACCAGTGAATGTTGTAGAATGGCACGATGTTGTATATGTGGAATAGAAAGTGCAAGGCCTAGGTAACTCTTTGCTAGTGCTTGTCATGTGCCTAGAGGCAGAATCAATTAAGAAATGGCAGCCATGCAACGACTGCTTCTTTCTCGATATAACATTAGAGGTCACTAGTTACATAGGTAGGCCTACCCCATACACAACATGGTCAATGACCTCACCAAGACCATTCAGTTACTTTTTTAGAAAAAATTCCTTAACCAACTTCAGAATTAGAGGCTTGGGAATGGCAATGTCTAACATTGATGCAACAAAGTGTGAGCAGATGATGATGTTTATGCAGTATTTGTCCTCATACCCTATGTAGTCCCTACCCATAACCCATTTCGTGGCTATTAAGACTAGAGAGTGTTTGTTTTTGGTCATTCTCTTCAAGCGCCTAGTTGAAATCTCTCTGAGAGAAGTTGTCTATGACTTGTAAGAAACTAATCTAATACGAGTGTACATGGTACTGACACATTGCTACTACTTTCTAACTACTCCTGAAACTTTCCTATCACCTAGCCTATGAGAAAACTCACTTACTAAAGCTAAATACTATGCTAATGACCTATTGTTAAAATTTGTTCAAATACTAAGTGTGAATTCCTCACTGCTTAGCAACCTATTTATAGAAAAAATGAGAAAAAGAATGCTAATCCATTTCAAGAAAACATGACAATAACCAAGTGCCAACTTGAAAGGCATGCCAATGTTTGCTCACATTTCTTGACTGGTTGTGTCTATAAAAGTATGGCTCAATGCGTTCTATGTTAATAATAGCTAATTAATTAGGTTTAAAATGGTGGTGCTCATCAGAAATAAGTTGCACAGTCTGTAGGCTATTGTGTCACCTCGCAGACGCTTCCCAGAACCCAAGGCAAAATTCATATCTTTTCAGGCAGTGGTTGTTTGCTTTGGCTTAATCATTCCATCTAGGATATTAATTGCCAACACATACTAATGCAAGGCTAGAAGGAAAATTTTTGGCTCAAGTTTCAAGGAAATCACAATGTATCACACAGTTGTCAAATGCAATAATGAATTCTTTCCACTTCAAAATGGCAAGTAATTCATTTTTGCACGAAGCAGGGAGTTGGCGGTACATGTTGAACTAAATGCAAAAAGCCCACTTTCTTCTACCACCTTGAGGAAAGATAGCTAAATATTTCCTACAAAGATTTTAATGATTAATGTCTTTTGAAATATGCCAAGCCAAGTGAAGAGAATTTTTTAGCATATCTAGAGCTGAGTAAAAATTACGAAGAATTCAAAACATATAGAAGCTTTCATCTGAAGAAAAATGTCAGAGAGTTCATCACTTCAAATTCAAGAGGAGGTTGGCCAAGATTTGCTTGATGCTATATGGTCTTCAAAAGTTGTGTATATCTATGAAAATTTATCATATGCTATGCTTGGTATACCAATCAAGCCGAAAAGGGAAAATACGATACAGCTGGATAGGCCCAAAGATTACAAAAACCAAAAAAGGGTTGAGGAGAAATGGGATAATATTAAAGACCCACGACTCACAAAAAAACCTAAATCCTTAAGAGAAGTAGCCTGTGCAAGGATGAAGTCACCTAAGGGAGCCACATCGACAACAAAGAAGGTTTGGTACATTGGTCTTCCACAATACATGGTCCTGCTAGTATATTATTTCCCAAAGATAGTTGATGCCACCATTCAATGTTATAACCAGAGCACCCACTACATCAAGGGCCAAGTCTGAAGTGTTCACATCAACCCGCAAGGCATTTGGCACATGCTATGTATCTCGAACCCAAGTAAAAGAAAGGAGAAAATCAAGCCCTTCTCTCCTACCAAAGGAGAAAATACATGGAAGGCAATGAAAAAGAGCTCATATTTCATGATGGAGGAAATTGGTAAGAAGGGGATCCTAGGCGCTAAGTTGTCGAGTATCCCGTTGCCGCACTGTTCATTTCCCGAAGACATGCAAAAAGCCTTATCAATGTTAGCATTTGTGTGCAGTCAAGACTCCGATGAGATGGTGGAAGCCTTTCAACTAGGGTTGGCTTTCCAATTCCACAAACAACACAATACCTTCTAGTATGATTTCGCCAAATTCCTAGTGGAGGAAATGATACAGCAGATAGAAAATTACCTAGTGGAGGGAAATTTTAGATTTCTCTCCTTCCTGGTTCACATGTTCTTGCATCAATACCCTGATTTCTTTGGTAGATATTTTGGATTGTCAATTTTTGATGAGAAGCAAAAGAGGAAGCGAGTATCCACATGGACACCCTTTCTTTCCATAACATATGATTACTATGCGTTTTCAGATTATTTTATAACTTTGGTCTTGCAAGATTTACAAGGAGGAGGTGACATAGTCTGGCTCAACATAGATCAAACTGGATATATCTAGAGTTTCACTCCCGCTTGTGACTAGTTCTTTGGAGTAGATTTCACAATTCCCCAGATGTGGGGCTTCATCGGTCAACCTTTCCTACTCCCAGTCTATGTCACAAATAGGGTGCTCATGCTTGAAATGTATCAACATGTGTGTATCATTGATTATACTTTTTGCAGCAGCCAAAGTGTCAAGAGGAAAGGATTCTTCACTTATCCAAAGAATTTCAAAATGGTGACTCTGTTAAAGAAGCAATTAGATCAGCTATTGCATTATAAACTGGCTCATTTAGGGTTGGTTTTGGTATGTGATAAATGGGATTACAACCCTTTGAATGACCTATCGTAGCTACACATGAAGGTTACTCATGCTCCTCAACCCTACTAGGAAAAGAGGCGCAACCCGTGGGCGGACAAGGATGAAATTTTTGTTGAACTAGTGCATGTTCCCACACAGGATAATAGAGAGCCATGGCACAAGTTTTAATTTTGTTGTGCTAGTGACTAAGGATAGTGTCCAAATGGAATGCACCATGTACATGAGCCAGTTGCGGAAGGATGAAGAATGGACTAGTGAGAAGATAGAAGCTTTTTGGAAATATTGCCAAGAGACAAGGCAATTAAATGCCCCTTATGAAAGCTTGAAAGAGGAAAAATAATTTGAAAAATGGTGGGATGAGGAGCATCCCAGCCCCAACTCTAGCACCAATAAAGGAGATGACCTGGAAGGTGAATTCAAAGAACAAGAAGAAGAAGAAGCGGTGACTTCTACATCCTCTGCACTGCCAAAGAGAAGCTCTGGACATCCTGCCTATGTAGCCACAAATGTGCGATTTAATGTATCAAGGGCTTTGAATACACTCACTTGGGCCTCTAGGGAAGCTAGAGTATCATAGCAATAGTTGGTAGTAACTGCCAAAGCTAGGGAAACCCTGCCCACAAAGAAACAACATACGAAGGCCATTATTGGAGAAAGTTCGCAAGAACTTGCTAGAAGATAGGTGCTTGCAGCTAGCCAGGAGTCTAAAATTTAGGAGGAGTCACTAAGGAGTCAGGAGCTGCCATTGACCAATCAATAGGTAAATTTTGCTCCTTCTTCTCTTGCTTCTCAATCCTTGGTATCATCTACTATCTTTGCAGCAATCCCTACCATGAGTGTTGGCCCTCCGTTTCCCACCTTTGATCCAATGCATGTGGGAGATTTCACCCAGTTCTCATAGGTCACTCCACTTTCCTTTACTCCTCCATGAACCCTTCCTCTAGCTGCTACCAATCAAGCCCTGATTGCCTCGCTTTTCGAAGGCATACCCTCTGCTGGCACCCCTACTTCCACTATCACTGCAAATCCTCTTCCCTCACAATAGGCTGACTCCACAATGACAACTCCTTCACCATTCTAGCCCATGAGTCCTCCCGCCGGTTCACCAATTAAGCCATGGCAAGTGGCTAGCCATTCTATTGATTCTCAAACCAAGCTTTGGAATGTGCCTCCCTTCTCCCTGCAAACTATCACTCTCTAGAAAAAGAAAATACCCGATCCTATAAAAATTACCTATCCATATGCCCTACCTTCTAGTGCTCCTTTTGCAGGTGGGCTAGTCTTGTCACTAGCCTAATTCATGGCGTAGATTAACTACGGAAAGGAAGCACACACAAATAGAATGCAAAAGTGCAAGGAAAAGGATGATACTACACCTTCTGAGCCAAAAAAGAGAACTCTCTATGATAAGAATCGATAAGAGCTGAAGTTTGCAACCATGTATCCGATAGTAACCAAGCCATAAGGGGAGATGCATCCAAAATACTATGAAATATATGCGATAGGGCTTCACATGAAGTTGGACTGACCACAGGATAAGGTTGAGATTATGGAGGAAACACAATGGGTGGTCACCTTCGACTTCCTTAAAACTAGTCGCCAGCTGAAGAAAAGAGATTCATAGCAGCTTAAATCAATAAAGAAAAAGACTAGTTTTTTAGAGAAAAGGGAGAAATCCCTGGAAGTAGATGTTGCACATTTGACAGAAAGGGCACTGGTAGTAGAGAATGAAAGAAACAAACTTTAGGGTGAGCTTGTTAGGGTTCATACTATCAACCCTTCTATGGTTAATGAGCTGCATAGTAAGAATCTGAAGGCAAAGCAAAATTTACAGCTAAAGAATGAGGAATTGGAGTGGAATCACCTTGAATATGATCAAGGGATAGCACAAAATAATGAGGCTTTAAAGCATCAACAAGCTTAATATGAGAAAAAGTTACAAGAAAAAGAGGTTGAATTTGAGGGCCTAAAGGCTTAATTAGAACAAGAACTTCAAGAGACAAAGTACTCTCTTGAGATGCATTTAACAAATCACTCCTGAGCCAAGGAAAACTGGAATAAAGAGATAAGCACCTCCACGGAGCAATTGGTGTCTAAAAAAAGAAAAAGTACAGAGTTCGCTAAGGCCATTAACTCAAAGGATGCAAAGATCATTTCTCTTAAAAGCTCCCTCCTATCCTCCCCTATGTAGCTGGATATTATTCGATTAATTAGGCAACTATATGTTTCTCATTGGGAAAATATTAAAACCTTTTTCATAGCACTACAACCCATGCTCGGGTTCATCGCCAAAGCATCAAGACTAACCTAGGAGGCTCATGGTACAATTGAGAAATTCCAACGATTTATCTTGGAAAGGGTTCTAGAAGCAAATGATCTACTCACCAAGTTATATTTAGTCTCTGATGAAGACCTTGCCAAGGCAAGAATTGAAGATCAAAATGCTCTTGCCCAGATAGAAAATAGGTTTATTCATTACCACTTTGCCTTCCAGCACACTAAAGCGGCCACAGCTACTCTGAACAAGACAATGGACAACATGCAGGAGAGTTTCTCCAAGGTAAATGAGATGGGTCTATCATCTTCGTTCCTTGAAAATGGCTCTATTGTTGTGGCCAAGAAAATAGTGGAAAGAATAGAGGTGAAGGAGAATGATCTAGATGCTTTTAGGGATTTTAGTCATCCTCCCACTGTAACTAACATAGAGGGAGTTATTCATCCTCTTACGCAACTATTGTTCCATTGTGAATCAAGTTCCATTTTATCTAATGCGTTGCCTCATAAAGAACGATCGACCTAGGTGGAGCATAGGAGAATTTATGAAACATAGTAAGGCCATCCAAGGACAATTGTTCACCACTACAGGTGGATCTTTCCAAGCTCTGACTCTGTCACCTGGTGAATGGTGCTTTGGTATGCGAAACAAAAGACATTTTGGGTTCTTCATTCCTCAAGTGAAATAGCCCTAGTATTCGCCAAAAGCTATGAATAAATATTCAACAAGCTCCCTTCAGGTATATTTTATCTCTAAGTATCGGCCCGCGCATCACAAGGAATCCACTTGTCCTTTTTGTCAAAGTCTGTTGCCCCCTCCATGTGTCTACTCTGCACACCCCAAAGGTTTCCTTTCCTTTTCATTTTAGGAATCCCTGTTATGGTTCCACATGTCATAGCTATGGGCCATTTTGATCATTCCTTTTTGCTTCCTCATCGGGCCCTACTCGAGTGCCATGTAGCTCTCATTCCCAAAAAAAATTGGCGAGCCCCATGATTGGCTTCTGCGATGTACTTTTTCTACGTGTCTACTCTGTGCAAGCTTTCAACGAAAGAATAAAATAACGACCGCGGGTAGCAAAATGCTACCATGTGTCTCTTTTGTGAACAACTGATGATCATTTTCCTCCACTTTTGGATAGAGCTCCATCCACGCGACACATGTCACCTTGGTGTAGCTCTTCAATAGTGAAAGATAAAGATTCACATGAGCAACGCTATGTTGCCACATGTTTCTTTGGCGGGTTTCGTATTCGGTTAATGAATCAAGTGAACCAAATGATGCGACTGGTTGCCGTGTGTCATACTTCATGGGATGATGACACTTGTATGTTTGACCTTGCCGAGACCACCGCCATCATTTGCAGGGGATGCACCTAAGCCTAAAATAAATAGATGCTTGGTTTCAAATATTTTTTGTTGCAATGGCTGAAAGGAATCTTTGATTCTGCATCATTGCGAAATATTTTCAAATCTTTTCTGTTACTGCTCTCCAAGGTTGTGGGAGTTTTCAGCTATATATACTTCTCTCTTTTTTGAGGGAAGGGTCTAGATTTTGGAAGGAACAATGCTTTAGGAAAAGACACTAGGCCTTTATTACTATTTTGTTTTTATTGCAAAAAACTTTCAAACTATGCCAATTGTTTGGCCTTTTTGTTCTTTTATGCTATTTGATTAAACTTTAAACTATGCTACTATTGTCTGGATATTTTATTTGAGAACTTCTATATATATTGAATGCAAGTTTATTGATATAGATCATGTCTTATGACTCTTCTTGGTAGTAGGAATGTATGTAATGTTATTTTATGTCAATGAATGAATTAGCTATACTTTAATCTTTAGTTTCTTCCTTTTCGGAACATTACAAATGCCAATCGGGCCCTTAGATCTATGATTTATTATGCCTATCATTAAATCTCGGTGCATCGCCCTAGATTAGACTTTATTTTATTATATTTGTTTCATTTTCCCTTTCCAAACCCCCATTATAGAAGAAGTCGACTTCTCTAAAAATTCAGAGGTCACTCTATTTAGCGCAAAAGGTCCCCTATAAACTAAGTTTCCCATAAGACACTATTACCTTGTCAAATTTTGGCATCAACAAGACCCATTCACCATGGGTGGTGAATGAGTCCCTCTTGGCTCCAAATTAAAAATATTTTAAATTTTCTTTCATGTTTTTATTCAAAATTACCTTATGTCGGCCTGTGATGAGGTATCATTGGGTTTCTAAGGCACAAGAGTGTATAAATAAGTGTTTTTCTCCTCATTTTACATCTCCTACAGTCTACCCATTCATCAAGTTCACTAATTCACCCATTCATTCAAGCATTCAAGCACTTTGCATCATTCAATTAAGCATCAATCAAGTATCTTGGAGTAGTCATTGACATATCTTCAAATCTCTTCAACAAGCTTGTGGTCATTTTAGGACATTTGTATGTTGTTTATTCATCTTTCCTTGTTCATTTCATTTCATTTCTTCATTGAGTGTTTGATTACCGAAGTGGGATTTGACCAAGGAAAATCCCTATAACCTAACCCTTAACCATTTTCCCCTCTTGGACATGTGTTTGCAGACTTGTGTATGTAGATTTGTCAAGAAATTAGGTGTTCAAAGGTGTTCAAGAAGTCAAAAAAGTGTTTAAATTCAAATACATCCTATTTCAAGCTTGGTTATAGCTTACAGTCCGTTTTCTACAGATTTGACTTCATCAACCCGATAAGAAGACAAATCCAAATTTGGTGCTATAGGACTAGTCCTTGATTTCACAAAATTTTGGGAGAGGATTGATTCACCATTAGTGGAAAATGAGTCCCACCTTAAGGCTAGAAAGTTAATTTTTTTTCAGATTCTAGATCTTGACAATCAGAAATTTGTTTTAAGATTTTTTTGCCAGAAGCAGGACTGATTCACCATTAGTGGTGAATGAGTCCCACTGGTGATTTTCAGTGATCTCTACTAGCATCCAAGACACTCCAAATTATTCATCAAACTCCTAGGTGCATTCTATTTATCCCTCTTTCATTTTTGTTTTGCATTCATTCATATTTTAGTTCATGTTTGCATACCACATTGTGTTTTCAAAAATTACATATTTCTTAGGTTTTGCATTCATAATCAATCAATTAGTTCATTTAGTTGCATTTATATCATCTCATTTAGCCTTAATTACATAATGCATTTCCTAATTTGAGTGAACCACCTAGATTTTGCTAAGGTTTATCTCTCTCCTTTTAGGTGAAAGATCCTTAGAGTGCAAGAGTAGCCTATAAACTTCATGCCCAAAAATCTATGGTTTAGTTCCACCTTTTCTTTTGTTATACCCCTGTAGTGTCAAAAAATTTCATCGAGGACATTTTCACACTTGTTTGGGCCCTCCTTGTGAAATTGAGCTTAGTGTTGCCTTGATTTAGTGTTGTGATGTGTTTGACACATTCACATTAGGTCTTGAGCTCTTGTGGACTAATTAATTTGAATGGTACCTTGCTAAAGTTTTGTGAAGTGTTGTAACTCACATTGACACTTTTGGGTATGTGCAAGATCATCATGGAAAAAACAAGCCCTTAAGTGGCGAAAAATTCAAAAAAATTAATTAGAGTTAGGCAACTTGACACAAAATTCTGAATAAGTTATCTATATTATTTCAAAAATATGTAAGAATAGAATCTATAGAAAATTTAATTTATTTTCTAAACTAATAGGCTGATTTTAAAAAAAAATCTATTTGGTGAAAATTTGAAATTTCAATGCAGTAGTACTTAAATTTCAAGGAAAAAATAAGTAGGTGTTTGTCTGACCGACCCTAACTAGAATAAATGATAATATTTTTTTATAACATTTTAGATATAAGTAGAGGACTCATGTCTCAATGTGACACATTTTTTTTGTAATTTTTTCCCAAGAAAATACTTAATTATCAATTTTTTATTACAACTTTTAAAAAATATAAAAACTTGTATGTCAGACCACCTTAACTTGGTCAAAACTTCATTAAATTCAATTTTTCCTTTTTTAATCCTATAGTATGCAAAGCATAGAATGTGACACATGTTTCAGATTCAAAAAATGTGATCGTTTGAAAGCTATAGATGTTTTTCAATCAACTATCAATTGGGACATTAGTCGTAAATCAAATAGAAAATGAATAATAATAATTTATTAAATTCAATGTAAAGAATAATTTAAATTGGTGGAAAGCTAATAATCTATTTTAAAAACCCTTTTCATTTCATCAATTTTGTGTAAAAAAAGTCGTCAGCCACATACCTACACATACCCACCATATTGCCACTTTTTGGCCCATCATGATCCTACACATACCCTCTTCCAAGGTCTTATTAGTTAACTACACCTAATAAACCTCTTTTTAACCTTAATCATACCTTATTTTAAAGTTTTGTAAAGTGTTACAACAAAATTTCACACTTTTCTAGGATTTTCATTAATAATTGGGCTTTCTTATGCATCCACATGCTTCATTTATTGTATCTTCTTAGGATAATCCTAAAAAAAATCATTAGCCAATCATAATTTAAGTGTTTCAAGTTTGAATGGACTAGATTTAGTGATTTGGGACTCATTCACCAGCTTGGGCGAATGAGTTCCACCTAGATTTTTTTGTCTCAAACTTGATTTCACACCTTTCTAGGCATTTTAAAAAATGGTCTCAAAATTTAGGCCTAGTGGGACTCAATCACCACCTTGGTTGAATGAGTCCTGCGTGGCTCAAAATCAAAATTAATTCAAATTTATGGTGGGATTTTAGTCCCCTAGATCTGATATCAGCTTGTAGTGTTGTAATTTTTGGAATTCTTGCATAATTGAGTATAATTACAAGGTTCTTTCACTCAATTTTATCATAAGCATTCATGTATTCATCCATCCTTATAGCAAGTTTGAGTTCACAAGAGCATTGAAGGGTAGATTATCAAGATTTTTAGAGCATTTCTCAAGTATCAAACATCATTTCAAAGACTTCATGCATCATGTTGTTTTTGAGCTAACAATTATGATGTAGGATTTTATGATTGAAGCAAGTACTTCAGTCAAGGTCTATCACCTTCAAGAAAGAGTCAAATATACATCAATTGGAGCCTCTTCATACATGTTTGTAGCCTCTTATTGCTAGGGTCTGGTGAGTTGCAACATCATATTTTTTTCATTCAGCATTCTCCATCCATATTTCATTCTATTTTAAGGTTTAATTACCAACAAGGGGTTTGACCAAGGAAAACCACTATTCACTAACCCAACAAAATTTTCCCCTCTCCTTTGTGTGTGATTTACAAGTCTAGGTTGTAGATTTCCTATGGAGAAAGATTGGAGAAAAGTTGTCAAATAATTCAAAGTTGTCAAATTTGTCATCAAGCCTTAGAGAACATTAGGGAAAACCTATAGGTTGCAAGTTAGGGTTTCGAATCTAGACATCAATCAGGAAGGACAAAGAAAAAAGAGAAGAGTAGGATCAGACTTTGAAGCTTTAGAAATTCCCAACTAGACTAATTTTCCACTTTTGGTGAATGAGTCCCAGTTCAGTCAAAATTCAGATTTTTGGAAATTCATACCCATTTGGCAGATTCTTGTTCCCACACAAAAACCTAGTTTTGGGACTAATTCACCCATCTTGGAAAATGAGTCCCACTCAGTATTAAAGATAGAATTTCTAGTGTTTCAAAGCTCCAGTTAGTCATTCACATATTTTTAGGTGCACACCATTCATCTCACAACTTTTTGTTAGATTTCATTTACTTTTCTAGGTCATTTTGTAGGTCATTGAATTAAATTAGAGATTTGTATTTCATCTTGCACTTCATTGTATTTTCCTAGTCTAAACTTGGTGGTGAACCCCTTATTAGTTTTCATTCATCCCCTAGAACAACCCTCTTGCAAGATCTCTTTTTCCTTTGTATTGAGATCTCAAGGGTTTGTTCTTGAGTGAAAGTTAGTGAAAATTGTCCTTCTAGGTCCTAAACCCTAGAGAAAAGGAAGAAAAAAAAATTTCACCTTTTATTTGGTAAACCTGCATTTAGGACATAATAATTTTGATTTGGAGTGCATTGTGATCTTATATTTGGCTTGCATTAACATTGCATTAGGGTTTGGATTAGTTAATTTGCATTCTAGGGTTTCTAATTTTGCATTAGTGAAAGATCATATAGTTTGCATTTTTGCATCTATTTTCACTAAAAATCAAACAAAACCTACATTTACATCCAAGATTCAGATCATAAAACATAAAAAGCATAAAATTCAATTAAACATTTCTAATTTTTTTTAAAAGATTCCCTACTGGGACTCATTCGCTACCTTGGGCGAATTAGTCTCTCTACATATTCTAAATTGCAGTTTTTTGGCATTTAAAGTACTTTTTCTAAACTTCTATTTGTTGTTGTTTCCTTTTTGTTTTAGTTTCCATAATTTTTGTTATAAGCATTTCATTGTACATAACTTATATTGTATTTGCATTCACATTGCATTTAGTAGCATTTGTATGAGTACTTGGTGTCCTATTGGTAATACTATAGTGATACGAAGTTAGAGACTCATGCCATCTTGTGATATCACAATCATTGTGGATCTTGGTTTGTCTATATCTTTCACTCCTAGCATTGACACTAGTACACTAGGTATGGACATTACCCTTAACAACTCTTTACCTTCAAGTAGTATGCAAGTTGAAACAAGGAATGATAATTTCTCGCAAGAAAACATAATTCAAATTTGTGAGGACTTAGCAAACTTACAACACCAAGTTTAAAATGGCAACATTTCAACTATCTTCATCCCTACTATAGACAACATTCACTGGATGCTTGAAAGTGAAGATGGACTTGACCTTGTGAAAAACATAGTTCAAATATTTGGAAAACACCTCACCTCAACAACTAGTTGTCCTTTACCTACAAGAAATTTCACAAGCCAAGGAGGAACTCAAATTCCTCTTCCCACAACAATTGCCTTGATACCTACCTATACCAACCCTCAAGTCATAACAAAAATGCAACAAACTAGTAATGTGATCCCTTCCTTGGGTATTCCCGCTAGCATCCTTAGTTCCCACGTGGCATCGTACGTCATATCTCCTACCACTTTATCACCTATAAGTATTCCTTTCATTTGGCCCTTGAACACATACACCCCTTCACTATTTTCACTTCCATCTCATAACACAAGTAATGACCATCTCAAAAATCAACTCTTCCAAACTGTTTCATCCCTTCAAAAATAGATTTCCACCATCAATCAAAGCCAAAATAGCCCACCTACATATTATGTCAAAATCAATCCATTATCCTTGGAGATATTGTGAACACAGATGCTAGAAGGTGTAGAGGTGCCTAGATTCAAGAAATATGGAGGAAAGAGAGATCCTTCCAACCACGTTAATGCTTATACTACCTTATGTAGTGACTTTGTCCTCGATGATAAACTTTTGGCTAATCTTTTTCTTAGGTCCTTGAAAGATACTACATTGGAATGATTTTATTCTTTACTGAACAACTCAATTCATTCATTCAATGAACTTTTTGAGGCATTTTTTAACCATTTCCAAGTGCATGAATCCTAAGATGAATTTGGCCAGTTTGATGAGATGCTAGCAAAATGAAGAAGAAAAGATAACCAACTTTATCTCACGCTATCAATCACTTTATTCCCAAATCTATGTCAAGCTCTCCAACACTCACCTTCATAAGATGTTCATAGAAAATTTACAAAGCAAGATATAAGAAAAACTTACCATGATGAAATTCTCATCCTTCATGCACTTGTGTATTGCCCTCTGTGATTATCAAAATTTGGTTAGTAGTTGAGATACAAATTCCACTTCTAACCGAACTAATAAATGTGAGCCCGCAAACCAAAAAAATCCTCAACCTTTTAGAAAATAGAATAAAGGGTTCCTTCAATTTAATCCCCCTCAACAAACAACTCAAAATTTCAATAACCAAGTGGATGTTGTTAAAGCCACAATACCCTTTAGCTATGGGGGCCCAAAAAGACAATTCACTCCCTTACCCAATACCCTTCATAAAACAATGTCCCAACTTTTAGAACAACAAATGATTACCTTGTTTCCCTTCAAGACACTTGATCCTAATAAGCCTTTACCCCTGAGCTTTAGATCAAATGCTTATTGCCACTATCACTGAAAAAATGGACATGATACAGAATATTGTAAGCGTCTTAAACATCTTGTGCAAGACATCATTGATTCTAGTCATCTTTCTATTGGAGGTGTTAGTGATCAAGGAAATAAGTTCTTTGCCCCTCCTAACCAAAACTTGCAAATCTTTACCAACCCCATATTCCAAAACATAATATTTCATTTTTCAAAGCTAGTGAAACTACTAAGACTAATATAATGAATATTGACATGGATGATGAGAACACAAATACAACTCAACAAAGAATTATGGATATTGATCAACAAGAAAAAAATTTGTTCAATGGTTTGGTTGCATTGGTTGAAACTCAAAAATTGTAAGGGCCGACCTCAAAAGCCTCTTGATATTGCTTTCTCACAAAGTGACATACTTAAACATGCACCTGATGGTCCTCTTTACATAGTCGGCCATATCTATAATAAGCCCACTAATGGGATATTAATAGATCTCGCTCGTGGAGAGAACGTGATCACCAAGGAATTCTTACATCTACATGATCTCTATTAGGACATATATGATAAACCAAAAACATGGATCAAGACACACAATCATTTTTCTTGCCCTACGATGGGATCAATCACCTTAACATTGCAAATAGGACTGAAAACATTAGACATCTCATTTTCCATTATCTCATAGTCAAACCAATTTCATGTGAAGCTCAGCTATCAATGGCTTCTCTCCATGAATGCTGACACAACCATGGTAGGAGGGTCCTCAAGGAGAACTATCTGAACTGTGCAACAAGAGTAACACAATGAAAGTAACACAAAATATGGAGGAAAATGCATATTAAAATATTATCATCAACAAAAATCTTAGTTACATTCGGTCAGCAACATTTGGGCTTATAGATTCGGCTCACAGGCCTAATCAAATATGCAACATTCTAACATGCTGGTATATGCGAGCTAAGCTCTTACAATTCAGATCAATCTTAATCCCCTTAATAAAATTCTAGCTCTCCCATTCTAATGATTGATTACAAACTTTATACTATATCCGTGATTCTAGAAACATCCACGTCAGCTAGAGACCATTACATTTTCCAATGAAATAAAATATAACGGGCATAGGAACAATTCAGCCTCAAATTTGAATTAATCCATCAACAGATTCATAAGACAAAGTGTAAACCTATAATGAAGGTCGTGGAAACTCCAAGGAATGATGAAAATCACATCATTAAGATCTGCAAGTCACGGGGACAATTCACAATGATCAAATTAAGCACTAGGCTTGAAACTATTCCGGTGTTGGTTCAAGAAATAACCATGAAATTCAGAAGTGATATCTTGCTGGAAAATGATCCAATCATGCTCAAATATAGGAATAAGGAAAATGAACATGTCCATGATGTACACAAAGATCCACAGGGTCTAGTGAGCAAAGATGATCAATCCACCAACATGAACTGAGAAAGAATAAAACAAGAACAAAACTGAAAGGAAAATATTTTTGGTTGATGCAAGATTTCCAAGAACTAGGGATGCTCCTACATCATACATTCAGGGTTAATGAAAGTGAATCCCTCACTTTGATGGGGCCAAAGGAAAACCCAAGTGGTCTACCTCAGTCTAAGAAATCCAAGAAGAATCCTCCACTGGTCTACCTTTCCATTTCACAAGATATTCTTTATACTATCCTCCACGAGTCTTTTTCCCATCTCTGATATCCAAAATCTCTTCAATTTCATCTGATTTATATTTAGGAAACTGATTCTCCAATTTTTTTGTACTATCCTTACTAAATTTTGCTTCATAATACTAATGTAGGTGTACAATGTTGAATATAGGTGATATACCCATGTCATCTGGCAACTCCACTTCATATGCATTTCCCGAATCAAACTTCTTTATCTTTAGCTTATTGTATGTATCAACTAGAAATCTCTCCTTCCTCAAATATACCATCACTTCATCTCCAAATTGAAATTCCTTGTCTCCTCATTTCATCTACTTTCTCCTTATACTTCTGGTTCATATCTTCCAATTGTTGTTTATGTTTAGTATGCACTGTCTTCATGTGTTCTACAAATTCTTTTGCATCTCCACTCCTCTTTTCTTCCATACTAATGTCTCTTAACTCTGACATACCTCTAGGATGAGCTCCTGTAATAATCTCAAAAGGTGTCTTTCTTGTACTCCTGTTCACTGATTTATTCTAAGAAAACTCTGACATACCTCTAGGATGAGCTCCTGTAATAATCTCAAAAGGTGTCTTTCTTGTACTCCTGTTCACTGATTTATTGTAAGAAAAATCTGCTTGTGCAAGGACTAAATCCCAACTTTTTGTCTTCTCTCCAATCAAACATCTCAGCAAATTACCTAAACTCCTTTTTACTACACCTATCTGTCCATCTATCTATGGGTGAAACATAGAACTAAACTTCAAATATGTCTTCAGCTTCTTCCAAAGTGTCCTCCAAAAGTAACCAACAAACTTTACATCTCTATCTAAAACAATACTCCTAGGCAATCCATGCAATTTGATCACTTCCCTGAAAAACAAATCTGCTACATGAATGGCATTTGTTGTCTTCTTACAAGGTATGAAATGTGACATCTTAGAAAATCTATCTACCCCCACAAATACAAAATCATTACCTCTTTGTGTCTTTGACAGGCCAAGTGTGAAATCCATACTAATATCCTCCCAAGGTCTCTCTAGAACTGCAAAGGCTTATACAATCCAATATTTTGACTACTTCCTTTTGCAACTTGACATACTTTGCAACTCTACACAAATCTCCTAACATCCTTATGAATCTGCAGCCAAAAGTAATTCTCACTCACCAATGCCATTGTTTTATCAACTCCAAAGTGTCCTGACATTCCCCCACTATGCTTCTCCTTCACCAAGTTATCCCTGATTGAACTCTAGGGTATACACAACTGATTACCTCTAAACAACATATCCTCCTGGATGAAATAATCCAACCACTAGCTTCCATCCTCCAAAATTGGTTCTTTACAAGCTCTATAAGGTCTTACAAAATTTGGGTCTTACTCATACAAGTTCTTCAACTCATCAAAGCCTAATACCTCCACTTTCATCTTTTTTAGTAAATTCCTTCTACTCAAAGCATCAACAACTTTATTTGACTTTCCACTCCTATTCTTCAAAACAAAAGTATAGCTCTATAAGAATTCTACTCATCTCAGGTATCTCTAATTTAAATTACCTTGATTGTTCAAATATTGCAATGCTTGATGATCTATATACAACACAAACTCCCTAGGAAACAAGTAATGTCTCCAATTCTTCAAGGCTTGAACTATAGCATAAAAATCCTGATCATACACTGAATATCTCCTCCTAGAATCATTCAATTTCTCACTGAAATAAGCTACAGGTCTCCCTTCTTGACTCAATACTGCCCCAATTGCATTTCCACTTGCATCGCAGTCCACTTGAAATACCTTATTGAAATCTGGTAAAGCCAACATAGGCTGCTCAGCCACCTTCTACTTCAACAATTCAAAAGTATGGTCTACTCCATATGTCCATCTAAAATCCTTCTTATCCCCTCTCATTTTTTCTGTCATAGGAGTACAACTAGAACTAAAATTCCTAATTAACTTTTGGTAGAAACTAGCCAATCCATGAAATGATCTTACCTCTCTGATGCTATCTAGTGTAGGCCACTCAACAATTTCTCTTACCTTCTCAGGATCCATCTTCAATCCATCCTCAAAGATTACAAATCCAAAATATACCAGCTCTTCCTTCATGAAACTACACTTCTTAATGTTTATCAACAACTACTCTCTCAACCTCTGCAGAACTTGTCTAATATGCAACAAATGTTCTTCTCTACTCTTACTGAAATTATATATTAACTTATATATTTATCTTATTTTCCTCTTGTAGGAGTAGGTGTTGGAACACTTGAAGGAGTAGGTGTTGAAACACCTTAGGGAGGAGGTGTCAAAACACATGAAGGAGATAAAGAAAAAGAGATGCCTAAAGAGGTATGGTAAATATATTCCTATTAACAACAATTGTATGCTAACTTGTATCAATTTGATGTTTTTCTTCACATATATAGATTGACATTGCAAAATTTGGTATGATTGGTCCTTTGAGAGGGGCATATTCTAGGACTCATGATGGTTTGAAGAGACGTATATATGAGGTAATCAAGATTTCAATTTTAGAGTTCAATTATAATTCAATGTATATTGATTTTGATGTTAATTATTCAATTTTAAATTATATAATATAACTAATCTCAATTGTGGTTTGAATTTGTCTTGTGCAATTACCTACAGAGCCAAAGAGTGCTTTAAAGAGGCTCCATTTTGATGATCCACCAGTAGTTTAGGATGAGATAGACATTTTGGCATGTATATTTTGAATAGATATTGAGATGGCATATGCCATATTTTGTAAAACTTTGTTTGATTTGGAATTGATGCCATTTTTGTATATGGACATACACTTGATTATTGGATAATTTGATATATAGAAGTTGAGAATCAAAATAATTTGTTCGTCATGTGCATGTTTAAATTGTTCAAAGACTAAATATAGAATTTTGGGTATGAGTGTTTGGAGGAGGATGAAGGCTTTGTGGTGGGGGTCTGAGCTGGTTGGCTACGACCTGTAATAGGTTGTGCGCTCTCCTTTCCTCCATATCTACGTGGGTTTGTTTGCTGAGAAAGGTTTGTGTGTTGGTGTGTTTGCTGTTGGATTTTGTGCATTGGAGGTTTGTGAAGGGGTGTCAGTGCTTGGGGTGTGGGTTTATGCTGGGGTGTTCAAGTTGGGGATTTCCCATGCTGGGAGTTGTGTGCAGCATAGTATGTGTTGGAGGATCGGTGCTAGGGGTGACGGTTTGTGTTGGAGTTTTGGTGTTGGGTATTGTATGCAGTAGAATGGCAGGGGTTTCTAATAGCCTGGTTCTTGCTGGTGGGAAACCATCTCAAGGATTTTTTGTGGACATGTAGGCATGCGGGACGATGTCCTCATTTGTTGGTGAGAGCTCTGTTGTGCATGTTTTGCACACACACCCTGCCATAGACAAGGACCCCCTTTTTTTTCACTCTCGACAGGTTGCTTTGCTCTTGTCTTATTTTGCGTGCCCCATTTCCAAGCCCAAATTGGTGATGTCCCTTCAAACAATCAAATCCCCTACCCAAATTTACCTACTTGTGGTATTCAAATCTATGGATAAATAAAGTCCCCCATGCCCTTTCTGCCTTTTGTCTTGCTTTGGTTGTTTCAGAAACATCCATGGACCCCTGTCAGTCCAGTTTCCACATTTTTGGCTTTGGGGACAACTTTTTGGTGGATCTGGGATGTGTTTGGGGTGTTTCAATGAACTGCCAAGGTTTCGTCAATGTTTTGTTAAGTTTCAATGGTTTCGAAACTTTACCTCCAGAATTCCCTTCCTCCTTGGCTGTTTGGAAACATCCGTGGACCCTCGTCGCTCTCGTTTACTCAATTTTGAATTTGGCGGAAACTTTTTTTGGATCAAGGATGTGTTTGAAGTGCGTATATGAACTACCAAGCTTTCATCAATGTTCCGTTAAGTTTCGATGGTTTCAGAACTTTTCCTCTGGAATTCCCTTCCTCTTTGGCTGTTTGGAAACATTTGTGGACCCCCGTCACTCCCGTTTTCACATTTTTTACTTTGGAGTCACCCTTTTTTGGATCTAGGATGTGTTTGATGTGCTTAAATGAACTGCCATAGTTTTGTCAAAGTTTGGTTAAGTTTCGATGGTTTCAGAGCTTCGTCCCCCTTTGGCCGTTTTGAACATCCGGCGGCCACCTCCCTTCTGGCCTCCGGAGCCCATCCCCTTCGTGGTCGTTTCTGAGGCTCTGCCTCTTTGTGGCCATTTTGGAACATCTGATGGCCACCTCCCTTTCGGCCTCCAGAGCTCGGCCCCTCCATGGCCGTTTCTGGGGCTCTGCCTCTCCGTGGCCATTTTGGAACATCCGGCGGCCACCTCCCTTCTGGCCTCTGGAGCCCAGCCCCTCTGTGGCCGTTTCCAGGGCTCTGCCTCTCCATGGCCATTTTGGAACATCTAGCGGCCACCTCTCCTTCCCGCCCTCTAGAACCTGGCCCCTCTGTGGCCATTTTTGGGGCTCCGCCTCTCTGTGGCCATTTTGGAACATCTGGCGGCCACCTCCCTTCTGGCCTCTAGAGCCTGGCCGCTCCGTGGCCATTTCCAGGGCTTCGCCTCTTTGTGGCCATTTTGGAACATCCGGCAGCCACCTCCCTTCTGGCCTCCGGAGCTCCACCCCTCTGTGGCCGTTTCCGGAACCTTCCTTCTTCCCAGCTATTTTGAACATCTGGGAGCCTGCCTCCTTCCCGGCTGTTTTGAACATCTGGGAGCCCACCTTCTTCCTAACTATTTTGGCTTTCGTATGCTATCTACCTTCTAGCTTTCTTCTGTCGTATTTCTGCCCTCTGGTGCTCTCACCCTTGAAGCACACATTAATGTTTATGGGCCAAATGAGCTTCAAATATGAATATCAAGATCTTTTGATGATGCATGGATAGATCTAACTAGGAATTTGTAGGTTTGAATAACATTTTCCTTAACTCATGTATAAATGCACTTACAACACTTCATGTTTGCAGGAGTCAAGAAGCCTTCCGTAGGTCTATCAAAGAGGCCCATTGAGGGAGTTGTCCTACCTTTTTCTAGATGATGATGATTTCTAAGGAGCTTTCCGCCCGAATCAGGGGCCACCAATCCAATTATGCAAGTCATCGACTGACCTGTTTGATCCAATCAAAAATTTTGCAAGTCCACTAGATGGAGGGCATCCTTCAAACAGTCTCTGCTACAGTAAAAAGGGAAATCAGCTATAAGACAAATTTTCTATAGCACTTGAGCACTAGATGACAAAATAGAGAAAAGACAAGGAATGTATTTTAAATTGTTGGATAATGGAGGGTAGGTGAAACCCTATTGTAAATCAAATTTGGGCCATTTGATGTAATTGAATCCTAGCCATTCATTTGGGCTTTGGAAAACTATAAATAGGGGCTTGCCCCTCATTTGCAAGGGTTGGAGAATTGATGTAAAGACATTCTATAGCAATAGAAAGCAACATTGCATGATTTATGGGTGTTCCTTTTGAGTTTGCTCTTTATGTATGCATGGTTTCCTCCCATGTTAGTTTTAGTGTTAGTTTCTTGAATTAGAGTGGTGATGGTGTTTGCAATTTTAGTATTTGATGAACTTCCAGCTCATGCTTTTTGTGGTTCATTGATGATGAATCACTTTGCAAAGCTAGTATGAGCCTCTTTCCTTTATTGCTGCAACTTAGTTCGATTGCATATACATGGTGTGTGTATGCAACTTAAAAATCTGCAGTCCTCAGAAGATTGTACTGGTTTTGTGCAACTGTAGGTTTCTCTTGGCAAAGTAAAACCCAGTTTAGGAAGTCTGTCTACTTTAGCAGCCACCATTGTTACTGTTCATTCGTAGCTTAGGATTAGAATATCTTTCTTAACCCTTCTCTTTTTGCTATTTTTTTTAATCCTTGATTAGAGTAGGACCCAAAGCATCACCATGAAGCTAAATCAGATGAACTTGATGAGTTTCAACTTGTTGTGTTGAGTTGACAGCCACTGTTCATTCACTTTTAGCACTTTGAAACTGTATTTGCAAACCCAACTTTCATGCTTTGTAACTCATCCGTAAGTCTGCCTTGTGATTCTAGCAAATCACATCAAACAACTAAGATATTCCTAACACTGTCAATACCTGACATTAGAGACCTGGGATAGTGTTCTCCAATCTGATTGTGGAAGATTGTCTTTCAAGAGAGGTAGTGCACCTACGCACTGCCTATGTTGAAAAGTGCATAAAAAACACATCAATAGAACTGGCGCTAGAAGGAGGGCTGACACGTTGGGAGTACAAAGTTGGAGGTTGGAAGTGATTCATTTTATGCCCTCCTCCTCCTAATTCCATCAATAGAACTAGCGCTAGAAGGAGGGCATGACAAGTTGAGGCTACAAAGTTGAAAGTTGGGAATCGAAAAGAGCACTTTCAAAGAAAAAATCTGAGATAGGGAGATCTCTTTTAATGCTAAAAATTAGAAATTTCTGAAGGCAAAAGAAGCTAAGTCAAAATGGAGTAGCATGCAAAAATTGACATCACTCAGTTACATGCACATTTGAATAAGAGACTGAAGAAGCCATTGCAACAATTTGTGTTGGCAGATAAGATGTCGGATCCATTGCACTCATAGGCACAACGAGTTGGGGTGTCTCACATTCTTGAGCAGAATTGAAAGGGTATTGTAGGGAGAAATTCCCTTTTGAGAAATCTATCAGCCTTTAGCCCTTGCAACTCAGAGGAAGAATTGACAACCATGGCAGCCAAGGCATTCAAGGAGCTGATCTAGGAACATTTGAGCAGCAAGGATGGACCGAGATTGGAGGAAGTACTAATGGCAAGTTGGTGTAGATTTCACAATGCACCACATTCAGAATTTATGTGTCCATCATGTGACAACATCATTGCTCAAGCCAAAGGTTGTTTGAACAAGTTGGAACAGCCAAATCCCAATGAAGAGAAGTTATCCCATGAGGCAGAAGAGTTGTCAACATCCAGAAGATAGCAAAGTAAGGATGAACCATGAAATTTGATACAAGTTGATGTTGGAGCAGCAAACATTGAAGTTGAAAACCAGGAGGAAGAGGCAGATTTTACTAGGATGGCAAGGTGCATTGGTGAAAATCTAATTGAAATTAATTTAGAAGGCCTTCCCTCCACCAATCAAGGGCAGTCCTCCACTCTAGAAGAAGAGCAATTGGTAGGTGATGATGAACCAATGAAGTCTGCAGTCGTGCATGCTGGGACAACCAATGAAGATGCTGAAGATCAGGAAGAAGAGGAGGCTGAAAGCCTTGGGGTAGCAGAAGGAGATGGTAAAATAATAAGCAAAATCAGGTCGAAATACCTCTCCATCTACAATGACAACGATAGAGAATCTAAAAATGCAGATTTGGAGGAGTGGGAGCAACCACTCACTACGGATGTCTACCATCAAAATTATTTTTCAAATGATGATGAGGACTCAATAGCGGAAAGATATGGCTAGCTCATCTCCAGATTAGCAAAGGATTGGTCAAAGCTAAAATACCAAGTGGATTTGGAAGTTCTACTATTGCCAAATTGGTGCAGACTTCATGATTCATCACACTCTGAATTTGCATGCGGACTGTACCAAGAAGTCATCAAGCAAGTCAAAGAACAAGTAAGGCAACTAAGTACCTGACCTCCTCTACTTGTTGCCCATATAAAAAAAGAAGACCAAAAGTCTGAATCAAGTGATGGCTCAGTTGAAGGTGGACCTCAAGAGGATGTTGGGGCAGCAATAGAAGGACAACAATATAGTCTCGGATTTTCGAGCAATAAAGTAGATAAAGCGGGAATGTTGTCCACCAGTCACCAAGAAGTTCTTCCTCTTGAAGAGTAGTTGTGTACCATGGATGATGTAAATTTTAGCGAGTCTTTGGATGGAAATTGTGTAGTAGACTTTGGTCATCTTGATGAGGTGCCATCGATTGATGACTTCTTTCCATTGGGAGCTGCACTACAGAGGTATGCTCATGCCGAGGAAGAGCACATCTTAGAATATGGTAGCGATGAATACATCCTCCTTGAGCCCCCAAATAGTGATGCACTAGAGTTTCCAGATTGGGAGAGGAGCTCCTTCTCCATTTACAGTGATAGTGAGCAAGAGGAAATGAGTGAACGTCATGATGAGACGCATGAACAACAAAAGGAAGAAGACAAAGGTGGAGGTGCTGAGATAGCTACTAACAAAGATGAAGCACTTGACCAACTATGAAATGCAACTTGGATCCCTTCTGCCATGATCACTGTTGATCCTCCCTCATATTCAAATGGCTGCAATAGGATAGATTCGCATATGTCATCATCCCATGACACTGAACATCACAAAAATAAGGCTCACACTTGGGAAAGGAGATGGAACAGCATGCTGTCCCTTGAAGACAACAATCAAGAAGAGGTTTTGGCAATGGAAACACAGGAAAATGAGGTGTACTTCCTCGAGGAACAATAAGTGGAGGTTGTGGGTCCCATTGGTAGATTGAAAGAGTTGTTTGCTGCCCCGTCCTCCCAGCCTTATGCACATTTAATATCCAAAGTGTTGCACCCTCCACCGCGCCCGCCCGAGGTTGCCAATGCAATGATCAACGATGTTGTGCTTGCTCTTGACTGTCCAACGCTGCCACCTCCGTGTGATGACATCCATGATTTGTCCTTCCTTGCCCCTATTATTTCTCATAATTGCACTTATTATTTTGATTATGGGAATGAGGGAAAACAAACATGTTTATGGATTAACCATGGGTTCAACGAGCCTCCTCAATTGCTGATTTTTCATGATGACGTGATTGAACTTGAGTGCTGCAACATTGAATTTCTTTTTTCAGAATATAAAGACAAGTTTGCATGGTTAAGAATGATAATGATTGCCTGTTTGCTCATGCATGCATTACGAAATCCAATGAATGTTAATGTTGGTTTGTCGTGCCTGAACATAGTGCTTTGTAAATATCTTTGTACATAGCTCATTTTTGAGTAGTATAGGCTTCTTGTAAATACTCCACTTTCTTGCTTTCCTTAGGTTAGTTGGTTTGTGTAGGTTGTTTTGTTTTTGTTTGCTTTCGCTTTGTTGCTGCTTTGCTTGGGTCCCTTTGCTTTTAGCTGGGCACATCTGTGTGCACAACAACCATACTTATTGCCTGGGGTTGTTCTACATATTTCTTTGTCAAACTCTAATCAAGTCTTCAAAGTGGATGGTGAAGGTCTTCTGTTAGTGTCAAGCGATCTGGGTGTTTAATTCAAAGAGGATAAGTTGTTGGTTTAGTCTGACTTTGACGTATTCTAAAATCTTATAACTCTTACACATCTTAAGAATTTGACGGTCACTATAGGGATTTTTGTGAAGTCTAGTTAAGTGAAAAATCTAAAATTCTGCTCCAGCGCCACTATGATTCTCAGCCCTGAGTGCGAGCTTCAATGCTTGCGGGTTGAAATAAAAAGAGCTGAAAAGAGAAAATAAAGAAATAAAGAAAACATTGAAAATTAAAAGAAAGGAAAATTCAACTTTTCAGGGGTATCCGAGCAACTCTACTTGGGCTATGGACGGTTGGCTGGCAGTAGAGTAATGTTTGGGAGAATCATAGCGATAACCTTGTTGGGGCTATGGACGTCTGACTGGTAGCGAGGCAATGTCCCAGATGCTTTTGGAGTTAGAATAAACTACGTAGCTTAATTAAACGGAGCTTGGGTTCCTATAGCAACTGAAGAATGGGAATTAACGCAATTGCACACGCTTGGATTTTTAGCATACTGAAGGTTGGGTTGGCTAATGGTTTTGATCCTTTGGTTGGGTGTCTGGTTTGTTTTCCCTAGCGTGAAGGTTGAAACAAGAGATTCTGGGTTCGTGATTCCAGTTTGTCATCCAAATGCTCTTGAGCATTTCCCTAGCGAGTCGCCATTTGTTGTGCATGTTTTGCACACATGCTCCATCATAGGTAGGGACCCCCTTTTTTCACTCTCAATAGGTTGCTTTGCTCTTGTCTTGTTTTGAGTGCCCTATTTCCAAGCCCAAATTGGTCATGTCCCTTCAAACAATCAAATCCCCTACCCAAATTCACCTGCTTGTGGTATTCAAATCTGCGGATAAATAAAGTCCCCCATCCCCTTTCTACCTTTTGTCTTGCTTTGGCTATTTCAGAAACATCCGTGGACCCCTGTCAGTCTAGTTTCCACATTTTTGGCTTTGGGGACAACTTTTTGGTGGATCTGGGATGTGTTTGGGGTGTTTCAATGAACTGCCAAAGTTTCGTCAACATTCCGTTAAGTTTCGATGGTTTCAGAACTTTGCCTCCAGAATTCCCTTCCTCCTTCGTTGTTTGGAAACATCTGTGGACCCCCGTTGCTCCCGTTTCCTCAATTTTGACTTTCGGGGCAACCTTTTTTCGATCGAGGATGTGTTTGAAGTGCATATATGAACTTCCAAGGTTTCGTCAACGTTCCATTAAGTTTTGATGGTTTTAGAACTTTGCCTCCAGAATTCCCTTCCTCTTTGGTTGTTTGGAAACATTCGTCGACCCCTGTTGCTCCCGTTTTCACATTTTTGACTTTGGAGTCACCCTTTTTTGGATCTAGGATGTGTTTGATGTGCTTAAATGAACTGCCATGGTTTCGTCAAAGTTTGGTTAAGTTTCGGTGGTTTCAGAGCTTCGTCCCCCTTTGGCCATTTTGAACATCCGGTGGTCACCTCCCTTCCGGCCTCCGGAGCTCGGCCCCTCCATGGCCGTTTCTGGGGCTCCGCCTCTCTGTGGCCATTTTGAACAGCTGACGGCCACCTCCCTTCTGGCCTCCGGAGCCCGTCCCCTTCATGGCCGTTTCGGGGGCTCTGCCTCTCTGTAGTCATTTTGGAACATCTGGTGGCCACCTCCCTTCCGGCATCCGGAGCCCGGCCCCTCCGTGGTCATTTTCGGGGCTCCGCCTCTCCATGGCCATTTTGGAACATCTGGCAGCCACCTCCCTTCTGGCCTCCAGAGCCAGGCCCCTCCATGGCCGTTTCCAGGGCTCTGCATCTCCATGGCCATTTTGGAACATCCGGTGGCCACGTCTCCTTCCCGCCCTCCGAAACCCGGCCCCTCTATGGCCATTTCCGGGGCTCCGCCTCTCCGTGGGTGTTTTGGAATGTCCGGCGGCCACCTCCCTTCCAACCTCCGGAGCTCGACCTGTCCTTGGCCATTTCCAGGGCTCCACCTCTCCATGGCCATTTTGGAACATCCGGTAGCCACCTCCCTTCCGGCCTTCAGAGCTCCGCCCCTCCGTGGCCGTTTCTGGACCCTTCCTTCTTCCCAGCTATTTTGAATATCTGGGAGCCAGCCTCCTTCCTAGCTGTTTTGAACATCCGGGAGCCCACCTTCTTCCCAGCTATTTTGGCTTTCGTCTGCTATCTACCTTCTAGCTTTCTTCTGCCATCTTTCCGCCCTCTGGCGCTCGTACCCTTGAAGTACACATTAATGTTTATGGCCCAAATGAGCTCCAAATATGAATATCAAGATCTTTTGATGATGCATGGATAGATCTAACTGAGAATTTGTAGGTTTGACTGACATTTTCCTTAACTCATATATAAATGCACTTACGACACTTCGTGTTTGCAAGAGTCAAGAAGCCTTCCGCAAGTCTATCAAAGAGGCCCATTGAGGGAGTTGTCCTACCTTTTTCTAGATGATGATGATTTCTAAGGAGCTTTCTGCCTGAATTAGGGGCCACCAATCCAATTATACAAGTCATCAACTGACCTATTTGATCCAATCAAAAATTTTGCAAGTCCACTAGATGGAGGGCATCCTTCAAACAATCTCTGCTACAGTAAAAAGGGAAATCAACTATAAGACAAATCTGCTATAGCACCTAAGCACTAGATGAAAAAATAGAGAAAAGACAAGGAATGTATTTTAAATTGCTAGATAATGGAGGGTAGGTGAAACCCTATTGTAAATCAAATCTGGGCCATTCAATGTAATTGAATCCTAGCCATTCATCTGGGCTTTGGAAAACTATAAATAGGGGCTTGCCCCTCATTTGTAAGGGTTGGAGAATTGATGTAAAGACATTCTGTAGCAATAGAAAGCAACATTGCATGATTTATGGGTGTTCCTTTTGAGTTTGCTCTTTATGTATGCATGGTTCACCTCCCATGTTAGTTTTAGTGTTAGTTTCTTGAATGAGAGTGGTGATGGTGTTTGCTGTTTCAATATTTGATGAACTTCCAGCTCATGCTTTTTCTGGTTCATTGATGATGAATCACTTTGTAAAGCTAGTCTGAGCCTCTTTCCTTTATTGTTGTAACTTAGTTCGATTGCATGTACATGGTGTGTGTATGCAATTTAAAAATCTACAGTCCTTAGAAGATTGCACTGGTTTTGTGCAACTGTAGGTTTCTCTTGGCAAAGCAAAACCCAGTTTAGGAAGTCTGTCTACTTTAGCAACCACCATTGTTACTGTTCATTCATAGCTTAGGATTAGAATATCTTTCTTAACCCTTCTCCTTTTGCTGTTTCTTTTAATCCTTGGTTAGAGTAGGACCTAAAGCATCACCATGAAGCTAAATCAGATGAACTTGATGAGTTTCAACTTGCTATTTTGAGTGGACAGCCACTGTTCATTCACTTTCAGCACTTTGAAACTGCATTTGCAAACCCAACTTCGATGCTTTGTAACTCATCAGTAAGGCCGCCTTGTAATTCTAGCAAATCACATCAAACAACTGAGATATTCCAAGCACTGTCAATACCTGATATTAGAGACCTTGGGATAGTGTTCTGCAATCTGATTGTGGAAGATTGTCTTTTAAGAGAGGTAGTGCACCTACGCACTGCCTATGTTGAAAAGTGCATAAAAACACATCAACAAGCTCTAAGCTTAAAATAGTGAATGGGTGTTTTCCGTAGACTCATGATCATCCCATCTTGGTTATTTCTCTTAAATCAGTGCAAGAGGATATTTATTATTGGAGACATCATGTTCTAATTTGTAGTTTTCTGGGTATTTGAGTTTCTCTCTTAGCTTTAGAGTCTTGGATTCGGTGATCCTGGTAGGTTGAAGGTGATTTTGAAATTTTGGTGGCTGCGAATGGCTATTTCATGGTGGATTTTTATTGCATTTCAGATTTAAATTGATTTTTTGAAGGAGGGTCATATTTTTACAATCATGTTGGTTTGTACATGAAGCCTTGGCATGGAGGATTTAATGCGATAGAGGATTTTCCTTCACGGGTTCCAGTTTAGGTCTGTCTGCCATGGTTGCCATTGGAGTTTCAGAGAGAGGATATTCTGCAAAGGATTGTTGCTTTGCTGGGGAAGCCAATTGCCATTGCTCAGAATACTCTTGATAAAAAGGTATTCTCTTATGCTCATATTTGTGCTAAAATTGACTTAAATAACCCTTTGTCGAATTCTTTAGAAATTTTCCTTGGCTTTGCCTCGTGGGTTCAACAGTTAGATTATGAGTCCCTTCATTTTCATTATACCATTTTTGTCATGAGTATGGACACCTTCAGCACCAATTTCCTCGGGCATCTAAAGCAACTGGGGTTTCTTCTTCCCCTTCATTAGGGGCTTCGGTGGAGAAGTGGGATAAAGGAAAGGTGCCTGTAGCTAAGGGTAGGCCTGATAAGGATGGCTTTATTCTTGTTAAGCCGAAGGCTAAAGGAAGGAAGAGGGCCTATAAGGATAGATAGAGTGTTCAAGTTTTTAATCATTTTGAGCTTTTGGATACTCAGGCCCTAGAAGAGGGAATTCCTGTTGAGATTTCCTCTTGGGTCACTAGCATGGACACAGGCTGGAGCAGGTAGTTGTTCATACAGGGCTAGAGCAGGCAATTGTTGTTAAGGATAATTCCTCAGTTTTGGAGTAGGGGAATTTTGGGCCTCCTAGTGCCTTTGCAGGTTTGCAGGATGATATTGTATTAGCGGATTTAGCTAAGGAGGCATTGTCTTCAAGTCTTTTGGGGATCGCTTTCTAATCTGGGGGTGCTGCAACGTCCTCTTGAGAAGGCTCATTTTGAAAATTCCTCTAAAGTTGGTCATAAGAAGGATGTGGAGAAGATTAAATCTATTGGGGATTTGTTGGTGGAATCTGGGTCTGTTAAGACCATCGATGCCCACTTCTCTCATCCTTCCTCATGATTTTTCTTTCATGGAATGCAAGGGGGTTGAATAGCACCTCACATCAAAAGGCTATTCATGATCTGATTGTGGTTCATTCTCATGATATATTTTATGTTCAAGAGACTAAGCTTCAGGTGGACTTCATGCTTCAGTATGCTCCTCGTATTTGGTCTTTTGGTCATTGTCAGTGTATTGGTTCTAGGGGAAAATTTGGAGGTTTAGCTCTTTTTTGGGATCCACATAAGGTTGTTCCTCACTGGTGGATTTCTAGCCATTCCTCTATTTCTAAGGTGGCTTTGGTTTTAGAATCCAGTGAGACTATTTTAGTCAGTAATGTTTATGTTCTGATTGACATTTGTGGTAAAATATAACTGTGGGCCCATATCAGGTATGTTCGGTCTTGTGCACGTTATCTACCTTGGATCCTAGCTGGTGATTTCAATGTTGTGTTGTGTTTGGAGGAGAAAAGAGGGCGTTGTCTAGGCTTGGTCCCACTTCAGAGCTCTTTTGGTCAAATGTGGATTCTCTTGCTCTTGTTGATGTTAAGCCCTCTAATGGCATATTCACTTGGAATAATAGATAGAGTGGACCAGATGCGATATCTAAGTGGCTTGATAGATTTCTTGTTTCCAGTTTTTGGGTGAGCGGAAACATTGTTATTTTCTCTAATATTCTAGATTGGTGTGGCTCTAATCATTGGCCAATCAAGTTTATGACTTCTTCTTTTTCTATCCCAAAGAATCCTCCTTTCAAATTTCAGCTTATATGGCTTCAAGATTCTTTTTTGCATGATCTTGTTGATTAGTGGTGGCGGGATGGTACCCTTACTTTCAATATTGCTATGTATGTTTTGGTTAAGAAGCTGCAACACGTCAAATATCATCTCAAGTGATGGAATAGGTTGTCTTTTCGGAATATTTGGGAAAAGAAAAGGGAAACTCAAGATCATCTTGCTATTATCACTCACCAAATTCAGGATTTGGGATTTTCGGAGACTCTTGGTCATGCTGAGTCTCAAACTCTAAAATTGGTGGAGTGGGAGCTTCGTGAGGATATTTTCTGGAAACAAAAAGCTAGGGTTGACTGGTTTCAAGAGGGTGATAGGAATACTGCTTTCTTCCATCATTCTATGAAAGCTCATCAGAATAAGTGCCATATCTCTTCTCTGGTTAATTATGAGGGTCTTTAAATTTCTTCACAACAAACTTTGTCTTTACTCTACTTTGTTTACTGAGGATTCACTTCTTGCTAAGGCTGAAGGGAATATGGTCCTTGCTTGCATTCCCTCTTTGATCTCTACTGACTTGAATACTTCTCTCACTCGTCGAATTTCTCTGTCTAAAGTGGAGGAAGTGGTGTTTGGGATGAATAAGGGGAAAGCTCCTGGCCTTGATGGTTTCCCAGTTGAGTTTTTCTAGGAGTTCTGGGATATTGTCAAGTTGGATTTGTTGGAGGTGTTTCAGGAGTCTCTTCATAGTAAGCAGATGTTTCGGGCCCTAAATGCTACTCTTTTGGTTCTCATACCTAAGAAGGAAGGTGCAAATAGGCTTGAGTTCTTTCAACCTATTGTGCTTTTTAATGTGGTTTATAAGATTATTACAAAATTGATTGTTGAGAGGCTTAAACCTTGTCTTCATGTTGTCATTTATGAGGAGCGAGGTGGTTTTGTGGCAGGTCATCAAATTCTTGATGGGGTGGTGGTTGCCTCTAAGGCCATTCATTCTATGGTGACCTCTAAGGATAGGTCTATGTTTATCAAGTTGGATATGGCCAAAGCTTATGGTAGAGTTAAATGGGGTTTTTTACAGAAGATTTTGTTAGCCTTTGGTTTTTCTTCTGATTGGGTGAGTTAGACTATGAGTTGTGTAACTTCTTCTTCATTTTTAGTTATTGTGAATGGTGAACCTTCAGAGCTGTTTGGTGCTACGAGGGGAATTCGACAAGGGGGTCCGCTCTCCCATTATCTGTTTATTATAATCGCTGAGGGGTTGGGTCGGTTTATCAAATTTTGGGTTTCTCAAGGCTTGATTCATGGCTGGCAATGGGGTTGGGGTTTTCCAATGCTTTCTCATCTTCAGTTTGTGGATGATACCTCTCTTATGGGGTTGGATCAAATTTAGGAAGTTCAGTCCTTCAAGCAAGCTTTGGATTTTTACCTTGCTACTTCAAGACAAAAGGTCAATGAGCAAAAGTCTTCTATTTTCTTCTTTAATACTCCTCAGGCTATTCAGTGGCAAAATGCAACTATTTTGCAGTTTCAAATTGGGTCTCTTCCCTTTGTCTATTTGGATATTCCTCTTGCTGTTGGTTTCTAGCCTTGGTCCTCCTGGAAGATGTTACTTGACAAGCTTCAACAAAAGGTAACTCATTTGACTCATCGGTGGTTGTCTACAGCTACTAGAGTGACTCTTGTTAAGTCTGTTATCTAGGCCCTACTCATCTACAAATGCTTTGTTCAAGTAGCTCCTATGTATTTCCTTAAGGAATTTGACGCTCTTTCATGCCAATTTCTTTGGAGTGGTAAATTTCTCTCTAATAAGTGGAGCCTTGTTATGTGGGAATCTGTGTGTAGACTGAAGCAGGAGGGTGGTCTTGGTTTACATTCTGTTGTTTTGAAAGGGAAAGTTCTTGCTGCTAAGATTTATTAGCATTGGTGTACCAATCAGGACCAGTAATGGGCCTGTATTCTCAATCATAAATATCTAAGGGGTGTTACTTCTTCTGAGGTTCCTTGCTATCCTCTAGAGGGGAGTGGCTCTATTATTTGTAAAACTTTGAATTTGGGGGAAGATTTGATTAAGCGAGCTTTTTTTTGGATTTGTCATTCAAGGTCATAGGATCTTTTTTGGTAAGATTCTTGGGATGGTCACCCACCTATTATTTCAACTTTTCCTCACCTCCAATCCCTTTATGATGTTTTTACTGAGGCTAGCTAGGATACTATTGAGCATTATAAGGTTGCTCAGCATTATGGTTCGACTATTAGCTTTCAGTGGAAGAATCCTTCTAAGTGGCTTCCTGGGGCATCTGCAGAGGATAGGTGTGAGCTGGCTCAGCTTCTGGCTTCTCGGGCTTGAAATTATTTGAGGAGACTTGATGCTCTAGCTTGGGATGGCTCTGATTTGTCTAGGAAGTACTCTGTGATCAGTGGTTATAATCAGCTTGGTAGGCAGTTGTTTGGGGACATTGAGGTCCCTTGGTGGAAGCAAGTTTGGCACAAGTTGTCATGGCCCAAATGCAATTTTTTCATGTGGTTGGTTACTCAAAATCAGTGTCTTACTTGGGATAATTTATGTAAGCGGGGTTTCCAAGTCCCTTCAATTTTTGTTTTGTGCCATAACTGTGAGAAAAGTGTCTCTCATCTCTTCTTCCAATGCTCCTATGCGAGGGAGATTTGGAATTTTTGGTGGAGAGTTTGGAATATGCCATGTTGGCATGTTTCTTTGTTGGCTGAGTTTATGGATCAGTGGGGAAGGGCCCCTGTTTCTACTCCCTTTCTTCATGTTGCTTGGGCTCTTGGTCCCTCCTTTATTCTCTAGAACCTTTGGTTGGAGAGGAATCAAAGGATTTTTCAGGATGTGATTGTGGTGGCCCCACACTTGTGGGGGAAAATTTTGCATTCTGTGGGAGACACTGTTGCGGAAAAGTGTGATCTGACTCTACCAGTGGCTCCTTGTGATGTTGATTGTTGTAATAATCTCCATCTTCCTCCTCTGCAAAGGCAACTCATACATAACAAATGTCAACATCCTACCCTAAAGGTGAATAGGGAGGGGAGATGGTCTCCTCCTTCTCAAGGCATTTTGAAAATCAACATGGACGGCTCCTCTCATGGAAACCCGGGTCATGCTGGTAGTGGTGGTGTTGGTCGAGACAAATTTGGAGATGTTCAATTTATCTTCTCTATTTATAAGGGTCTTCATACTAATAATCTTATGGAGGCTCAAGCCATTTTATCGACTCTGGAATGTGGAATTTAATTGGGATGGAAAATGATCATATGTGAGTCTAACTCCCAAGTTGTGGTGAACTTGTTGAATAGGAGGCATTTAAAGGATGTCAGCTAGCATTTGGATTTTATTGTTGATCAAATTCTTAACCTTTGTGCTTCTTTGGAGTCTATTACTTTCACTCATATTCCTAGAGAATGGAATTTTGTTGGTGCTTGCTTGGATAAATAGGTTTATGATCATATTCATGATTGGAACTTGGTGGATCGGGGTCAGTTACCCCCAAATTTGTCTCAACAATTGGATCATTTGGTGGAGCTAGATAGGGCTATGTTATGCCCTTGCTTTATACTTCTTGATTTAATAAAAAATTAACCCCTCTTTATTTAAAAAAAATCACAAACTTACCCAAGAATTTCTTCAATACCTCATTCATCAGCCTCATGAAAGTACTTGGTGCATTTTTCAATCCAAAAGGAATCACCAACCACTCATAAAACCCTTCATTTGTCTTGAATGTTGTTTTCCACTCATCCCCTTCTCTGATTCTAATTTAATGATATCCACTCTTCGAGTCTATCTTGGTAAAATATTTAGATCCACTCAAACAATCCATAATGTCATCCATCTAGGGTAAAGGAAACCTATACTTCACCATGATCTTATTTATGGCTCTAGAATATATACACATCCTCCATTCTCCATCCTTCTTAGGTGCTAGAATATTAGGTACTGCACATGGACTTAAGCTTTCTTTGATCAAACCCTTCCTCAATAATTCTTTCACTTGTCTATTCAATTCTTCATTTTCTACCGGTGTCATCCAGTGTACTGCTTTATTAGGAAAACTAGCTCCAAGAATTAGATCCATACAGTGACTAATACTCCTCACAGGTGGCAATCCATCAAGTACATTATCTGAAATGATCTCCTCAGATTCTGTTAGCAATTCCTTTATCTCTTTTGGGTGTTCTTCTACATTCTTCAATTCTTCAGCCTTCTTAGGAACTAAGGAATAACACACATTCTCATGTCTCAATCCATCAAGGAATCTTCTTCCATCAACCAGAAAAACCCTAGCATTCGTACAAACCTCAACTGTAGGAACATCTTCTAATGGCAACAAAATCTGCTTCATCCCATTAGCAACAATGGTATATATATTCTTCTTTCCATCATGAATAGCCTATCTATCATACTGCCAAGGCCTTCCCAACAAAATATGACATATATCCATAGGCATGATATCACACAAAAATTCATCATGGTAATTTCCTATATTTATTTTCACCAAACATTGCTCACTTACCAGTATCTTATGCTCATCTTGAATCCAAGCTATCTGATAGGACTTTGGGTGTTTCAACCTTTCCAACTTCAACTTAGTCACCATCTCTTTAGAAACAAGGTTCTCAGAACTTCCACTATCCACAATCACTTTGCAACATTTTCCATTCACCTTGCATCTAGTTTGAAACAAATTCTTCCTCTGCAATGGTTCCTGCTCCAAATCACTTTGACACAATACTCTTTTGTTCACCAACACTTATCTATCTTCCAGTCTATTAGATGATCTCGCATGGTCTTCCTCAACAATTGTTGTTCTCCCATTGTTTTTTGTCTTTCTACTTGTCTCTCCTTGATTACATTCAAATGCTTTATGTCCTTCTCCACCACCTTTGAAACAAGTCCCCTTGAATACTATTTTCTCCTATCCTCTTTCATCCTTTCTATAACCTTCATTCCAGTAACCCCCATATCTTCCTCTTCTATAAGAGTTTCCATCACCTCTATGATATGCATTATCATTCTTACTAACCTCCTTAACCTTATTTTGATCTAGAAAAGATCCTCTTCTCCTCCAACAATAGTTCATCCTCTTTGAAATCTTCCACCTCTTCCTCTTTGTCTCTGCTCATGTCTCTTATTTAGCTTTTCTTCTACTTTTAGGGCACACTGATATGCTTCTTCCACACTCTGTAATTTTATCAAACTAATCTCATCCTTTATATATGACCTCAAACCATTCACATAACTGACTACTTGCTCGATCTCATCCTTCGAATGCCCAAATCTAATATTCAACTTATAGAATTCCTTAGTATACTCTATCACACTAGATTCTTTCTACTTCAAATTTTGCAATTTTCAGAACAAACTGATCTAATAATCTACAGGCATAAAATTTTTATTCAACTTATTCACCATCCAATCCTAAAATTTTATCTTCTCTTTTCCTCTTCTTTGCCTATCTGTCTGCAAATGTTCCAACCAAAGGGATGCATGTCCTCTCAAATTTTTACAAGAAAATTTCTCCTTCTTATCTTTAGTGGTACCTTCAAATTCAAAATACTTTTCCATCTCTATAATGCAATCAAGCAATTCTTCTGAATCCAACTTACCATTATAATCTAGTGGATTGAAATGCGGTCTTGTATTCGCTCTAGTTAGGGCTATTATGAACCTTTATTCTCCATGATCTAGACTAGGTTGCTCTTCTCTTCATGTTTCTTCTTGAACTTATACCTCCTCATCACTCACATCATAAACTGGTTGACCTCTTCTCTAGGCCATTTTGACTGCATCTAATATAGCAGCAATTCCTCTCAACATCTCCATTAAAGTTGGGTTTGCATTTCCACATGCTCCATTTCCTCTAACATTTCTTCTTCCTGACATTTTTACACATGTCCTCTACAACTGTAGGTCAGATCCTCAATCCGCCACCCCACAAAAAATCTTCAACAGGACTCTGTGAATTATGTCGACCTCACACAGATCAAATCTCTCTCTGATACCAATCTAACATAGCCAAGGTAGGAGGCTCCTCAAGGAGAACTATCTAAACTGTGCAGTAAGAGTAACACAATGAAAGCAACACAAAATATGGAGGCAAATGCAGATTAAAATATTATCATCAACAAAAATATCAGTTACATTGAGTCAAAAACATTCGGGCTTACAGATTCAACTCATAGGCCTAATCAAATATGCAACATTCTAACATGTTCTTATATGCGAGTTGAGCTCTTAAAATTTGGATCAATATTAATCCACTTAATCATATTCTACATCTCCCATTCTAATGATCAATTACAAGATTTATACTATATCTTTGATTCTAGAAACATCTGTGTTGGCCAGAGATCATTACATTTTCAAATGAAAGAAAATATAATCATGGGCACAAGAACAAGTCAGCCTCAAATTTGAATTAATCCATCAACAGATGCATAAGATGAAGTGTGGACCTATAATGAATGTTGGGGACATTCCAAGGAATAATGAAAATCACACCATTAAGATCCACAAGTCACAGAGACGATGGACAACGATCAAACTAACTGCCAAGCTTGAAACTATTTTGGTGCGAGTTCAAGAAATAGCCATGAAATTCACAAGTGATATCTTGCCAGAAAATGATCCAATCATGTTCAAATCTAGGAATACGTAAAATGAACATGTCCACAATGTAGAAAAAGATCTGCAGGGTCTAGTGAGCAAAGATGATGAATCCACCAACATGAATTGAGAAAGAACAAAACAAGAACAAAACTGAAAGGAAAATATTTTTGGTTGATGCAAGATTGCTAAGAACCAAGGATGCTCCTACATCAAATGCAGTTCCACCAGTCATACATAAATGCTTAAAGTTTCCCTTTAACAATGAAATATTAGTGGCTTTAACCCCTTGTCCTCCCTTGGAAACTTTTCCCTAGATGTCTTTTGGCCCAAGCCGATAGAACCTATAAAACCATGACAAGACTTCTTTTTCCTATCCTATCAAAAGTTCAAGGCAAAGAAAATAGTAGAATTATCCCTCTGAAACATGATGTCTCCACCTACCACCAAGCCTACCATATTTGATGAAATCATGATTGAACCTAAACAAATCCAAAATGACCAAAACCAACCCAAGATAGAACCTTTACCCACATCATACAAAAGACCACGAGACAATGAAAACAACCCTGTCACACCTCCTAAAATAAAAAATGTTTACAAAGTCAAAGAGAAAGTGGTCGAACAACCTCTTGTGATTCCTTCCGCTCCTCCCCTTAGGGAAGAAAATAAACCTATGGTTGAACAACCTGCTCCTACACAAATGCAACTTGAAAAAAAAAACTAAATGAAACAGAGGTGCTAGAGAGTGTAGGCGTAGATGTCATGCTATTGCTCATTGGTTACATGAAGAATTAAATAAAGAAAATGAAAATCCAAACCTGACTGAAGCAGTGTATAATGACTCTACTCCTTCCCCAAAACAAAAAAATCCAATACAAAAACCACAAAAAGTGTTGAACTCTTCCATGGATATTATCATTTGACCTCCTATTGTGATTAACTTGGATGATGATGACAAGGTTGCTAAAATTGATGAAGATGTGTATAATGAATTGAATACATTGTTTTCCTCTTCCATGAGCTTAGATGACAAATATCCTACAAAGAGTGTTGAACTTTGTGCATGCCCTAGTTTGACACTTTCTATTGTCCCTTTGGATAGTTGCTCACCTTCTGTATACATTAAACATGATTGGGAGGTGGATGACCTTCTTTAGGTTGACTCACATATACTAGTCTTTTACATCTTTCCTTTTATTTTATGTGATTTCATGTGTGTGATGTGATCCCCCGTGATGTTCTCTCTCTCTCTTTGTGACATTCCTCTATTTGTACCTTAATTCTTCTCTATGTCATACATCTTTTCACTTGTGTTGTGTTTCACTTTTGGGGATGATGCAAGGCGTCAAAACAATCATGTCTCTTCCATGTTGACCCAAAAGGATTTTCCTTTTATTTTTCTTTATCTCTTTTTCATTTGTCTTTTGTTTTCCTTTTTGGGATGATGCAAGGCGTCGAGACATTCATGTCTCTTCCATATTGACCTAGAAGTTTTTTTATTTATTTTTCACTCTATTTATGTCATTCTTCTAGTTCTATGTGTATTTGGGGAATGATGAAAATTCTGAGCTCTCTAAAAATATTGCAACAAGAACATGCTAACCTCAAACCCATAGATCCCTTATGTTTTTGGTGTTTACATTTTGGGGTCAACCCCTCTCTTTTATTTTTCTCTTACATGATGTGGCTTTACTTGGAAACATATGATTTTGCATAGGGCTTTCCAAGTTGGCTCTCATGTCTTCTTATTTTTTCACATTTATCATTTGCTTCTTTAAAGTAATTGCTCATATCATGGTGTTTAGCAATTTCTTTAAAGTGGGGGCATACATTGGCATTATTCTTTTGCATTTTTCCTTATTCAAGGTTCATGTTGTGGTCTTCTTATTTCATACAATGTGTTTCTCGCTTTGTGGTTGACATTGGGTGTGATGTCCTTCAAGAGCGCGATCTCTCTTAGCATATTACATTCCTCTTAGTGGCTTAATGTGACACACTACATCCCCTAAGTTGCAAATTTTCTATTCTTTGATTGTACCTCTCTTGGAGACATTAGGAACAATGTTCCCTAAATTAAAGATCTCACATGAGCTAAGCAAGGATCCTTTGAGTGCTCCCCATTTTGTATTTTGCATTTGCAGTTATATGGCCACCTTGTATAACACAGCTTGCATTCCTATAGAGCCATCTTGTTTGTTCATGATCTCCACACATATGAATTTTTTCTTGTCTCAAGAAGCTCAAAAATTATTTTTGTGTGGTGCCTTATTAAAGTTATCAGGGGATATAACTTTGGTATGGTTTGAGTGGGAAGCCAGAACCAAGGCATGAATTTCCCCATAGCCACTTGCATGTGTGTGAGTGCATACCATCCATGAGTGTAGGTTTCTTACCTTCTTCAACTTCTCACCCAATAGAAAACAAGGAGTTTTGTTGCCTCAAAGTGAGCTTTAATTTTTGGACAAACAACCTAGATCTGATCCACATCGCAATGGACAAATGGTCAAAGCTTGATTCAACTCTTTTACCTTTCACCCTTTTCTCTTTTTTGTCATTGGCAGTGTATGCTTGTGCTTTGTTGTTGCTCTTTATATCATTCCCATGTGTGTTCTTTTGTGCCTATGTTGGTTTGTCATGGGATCTTGATCCTGGGGGCTTGATCACCCCTCTTGATCATTTTCATCCCATGTTACTAGAATTGGTGCACTTGGACCCCTCTTGATGTGTGTTTTTCTACTTTAGTGTTTTTGAAGCAAGTTCATCCTCTCACTAAAGTGGGGGCTAAATTTAGAGTCAAAAAATGTCACCAAGGACATTTTCACACTTGTTTGGGCCCTCCTTGTGAAATTGAGCTTAATGTTGTCTTGATTTAGTGTTGTAATGTGGTTAACACATTCACATTAGGTATTGGGCCCTTGTGAACAAATGAATTTGAATGGTACCTTGCTAAATTGTTGTGAATTGTTGTAACTCACTTTCACACTTTTTTAAGGTCTTATTACTTAATTACACCTAAAAAACCTCTTTTAATCTTAATCCTACCTTATACTAAATTGTTGTAAAGTGTTGTAGCACATTTTCACACTTTTCTAGGATTTTCATTAATAATTGGGTTTTCTTATGCTTTAATTAGCCCTATTTTGCATCCAAAAGCCTCATTTATTGCATCTTTTTGAGGATAATCCCAACACAAATCATTAGCCAATCATAACTCAGGTGTTTTAGGTTTGAATATCCTAGATTTAGTGATCTAGGACTCATTCACCACCTTGGGGAAATGAGTCCCACCTAGATTTTTGGGTCCCAAACCTAATTTCAAACATTTCTAGGCATTTTTAAAAATGGTCCCAAAATTTAGGCCTAGTGGGACTCATTCACCACCTTGGGTTAATGAGTCTCGTGTAGTTCAAAATCAAAATTAATTCAAATTTATGGAGGTATTTTATTCTCCTAGATATGATGTCGGCTTGTAGTGTAATTTTAGGAATCCTTGCATAATTGAGCTTAAATACAAGGTTCCTTCACTCATTTTCATCCTGAGCATTCAAGTATTCATCCTTATAGAAAGTTTGAGTTCACAAGATCATTCAAAAGCATTGAAGGGCAGATTATCAAGCCTTTTAGAGCATTCTTCAAGTATTGATCATCATGTCAAGGACTTCATGAATCATGTTTTTTTTTAGCTAAAAATTGTGATGTAGGATTTTATGATTCAAGCAAGTACTCCATTCAAGATCTATCACCTTCAAGAAAGAGTCAAGATATACATCCATTGGAGCCACTTCATACATGTTTGCAACCTCTTATTTCTAGGGTTTGGTGAGTTGCAACATCATATTTTTTTCATTCATCATTCTCCATTCATATTTCATTGTCTTTCAAGGTTTAATTACCAACAAGGGGTTTGACCAAGGAAAAACCCTATTCACTAACACACAAAAAAATTTCCCTCTCCTTTCTGTGTGATTTGTACGTTTAGGCTGTAGATTTCCTAAGGAGAAGGATTGGAGAAAAGTTGTCAAATCATTCAAAGTTTTCAAATTTTTCATCAAGCCTTGGAGAACATTGGAGAAGACCTATAGATTGCAAATCAGGGTTTTGGATTTAGATATCAATTAGGAAGGATGAAGCAGACAAAGAAGAGCAGGATTAGGTTATGTGCAGGATCATGATGGGCCAAAAAGTGGCAATATGATAGGTATGTGGCTGACAACTACTTTTTTACCCAAAATTGATGAAACGAAAAGGGTTTTTAAAGGAGATTCTCAGCTTTCCGCCGATATAAATTATGTTTTATTTTTAGTTTAATAACTAATTATTATTCATTTTCTATTCAAATTATGACTAAAGTCCTGATTGATAGGCTAATTGAAAAACATCTATAGCTTTCAAACGGTATCACATTTTTTGAATCCAAAACATGTGTCACATTCTATGCTTCACATACTATAGGATTAAAATAATAAAATTGAGTTTCATGAAGTTTTGACCAAGTTAAGGTGGTCGACATACAGTTTTATATTTTTAAAAAGTTGTAATAAAAATTCATAATTAATTATTTACTTGGAAAAAAATTACAAAAATATGCATCAGATCGGGCATGAGTCCTCTACTTATATCCAAAATATTAAAAAAACATTATCATTTTATTGTGGTTAGGGTTCGGACCTAATTCTTATTTTTCCCCAAATTTAAGTACCACTACATTGAAATTTCAAATTTTCACCAAATAGATTTTTTTTTTTAAACACCTAGTAGTTTAGAAACTACATTCAATTTGCTACAGATTCTATTCTTACCTATTTTTGAAATAATATGGATAACTTATTCAAATTTTTACGTCAAGTTTCCTAACTTTGATTTTTCTAAATTTTTTGCCACTTAAGGGCTTATTTTTTCCATGATGATCCTGCACATACCCATCAAAAGGAAGCAAAACAATTTTCAACCTTTCAACCCCAAAGCATGAGTACAACTAGTCATGGTAGGGATGGTGTTATTAACATCATGCACATTGGTTGTAGGAAGGTAAGTCATGGGAAATGAGGTATGCATACTATGATCCATAGATGGTTGATTATCAACATTATTAGAAAAAGAGTAAGAAAACCAAAGATCCATGGTGAATGGTGTATCATGCGATTACATGAGCCTCAAACTACATCTCACAATAGAATTTCTAATAGGACATCAAGTTGTAAAGCTCATGAAATATTTCACAAAATTCATGTACAAACCCAAAATGGAAAGAGGGTAAAGTGCAATGCAGTGACCTAAAATGTAGTGTGTAAATGCAATTTTCAGATTTTAAACAAGGTAATTTTATGATTACACAATGCAAGAATATGAAAATGAAATCTTGTAAATGTGATTTTGAAATCACAAAATACATTAAATGTACCAAATTAAGCTAGATATGATGAAATTAATGAAACAAAAACTCAACAAACTATGGCATAAAGCTGAAAAAATCAAACAAAAGCACATAAATGAATATTTTAATTCCCAAAAATGCAGATTATGACATGATCAGGGACTCATTCGCCCTATGGTGAATAGGTCCTAGATTAGGGTTTTGAAAATGATTTTTACATATTTTCAATTGTTTTCTAGTGGTTTTCATATTCAAGTTTTTCACAGTGAGTTTTAGTTGTTTTTTTGTAGCATGCAATGCAAAATACAAGTTGCAAATGTGACAAAATGATGACCTAAAAGACCCAGTTTGATATGCAATTTTTGTTTCAATTTTCAAATCAAAATTTATATGATGTAAATGATATGCATGATGACTAATGTTTTTTATAGTTTTCAAATTTAAGGAATGCAAACAATGCAATCCTAAAACCCTAGATGCAATGAAAAGTTGAATGCAAATTAGACACTCTAAATGAGACCTAATTCAATGCAAATGAATGAAGATGAATGCAAGATCTAAATCTAGGATTAAAATGACTCCAAAATCAGAAAAATACAATGCTCAAAAGGTCGGGTTCACCATAATGAAACATAGAAAAAAATAAAAAGGTAAGTTCACCAAAATGAAATCAAGTGATGAACCTATTTCAATTCTTCTATATTTCAATCAATATTTGTGTTATAATGTGTAAATGATTTTAGAGAGGGTAAATTTTTGTGTACCTATTGCAAAAATTTCTTTTTGGACCTGACTGAGGACTTATTCACCCTACGGCGAATGGGTCCTAGATAGGGCTCTAGAAAATTGGTTTCTGGGTTCTATTCTTCAATGTCTACACTCCCGTATTCAAGTCAATAACTATTGGAAACCAAAAGATGATTCTTTTTTCCTAGTTTCCATGATTTGAAAACTTTATTTGCAGCTTTGACAACTTTGAAAAAAATTGCAATTTTTATCTCCAAATGATCTCCAACCTAAAACTTGAAATCACACATCAAAGAGGAGAAAAATATTGTTTGTTAGGGAATAGGGGTTCACCTTGGTCAAAACCCATTTTGGTAATAAACCTTATAATGAAATGAAACATGAAAGGAATGATGAATGTGAAATGAAGGATTTTGGTACTCAAATCCTTCTTTGGCTCTTTTAGGATATTTCACCTAAAAGGAAAGGGGTGGGTCCAAAATGCACAATGTTTCACTCAAGATTAATGTAAGGATGGATGGGATATTGATGTGAAGTGTGTGTAGATATGTTTGAATGCTTAAAAATCCAAATAAATGAATATAAACTAACCTAATAGAAGAAGCTGGAAAACACAGTGTTGATTGCAAATATGAACTAGAAACTTAAATGAATGGAAACAAAAATGAAAGAGGTTGATCAGAGTGAACTTGGAGGAAGATTGATGTTACTAGAATGTTTTGAAATATCTCAAAAATCTTTTTTAATGGCCACTGGAATTGATTCACCATGCATGGTGAATTAGTCATGCTTTTGATGAAAAGTTCTGGAAACCTGTTTTTGACCATCTGGAGTTGAACTATGAGAAAACTAGTTTTTAGGCCTACAGGTGGGACTCAGTCACCATGGGTGGAAAATTAGTCCACCTACATGAATCTACAAATTCAGGAATTGATTATGTGGAGCTAGATATTCACTTTTATTCCCTACAGGTATTTGCTTCCAAAACTCTAATTTATGGGCCTGAAAAATGAGATTTTGTTGATTCTTTGACTTGTTGAATGAAGAGAAGACTTAAGCAACCTTGCAACTTGATCTTCAATGATTTCCAAGCTTTAAAGGGACCTAAATCTGCAAACACACAAGAGGAGGAGAAGAAATGGTAAATGTTAGGGCATGGGGGTTTGCCTTGGTCAAACCCTATTTAGGTAATTAAACCAAAATGATGAAAGAATGGAATAAAACATGCAATAATGGAATATATTACCTTTCCATGATGAATGATCTTGAAATTATACAACATAACATGTAGAAATATTCCCTTGAATGTCTTAGGAAACTTAATTGAAGACTTGCAATGTGAAAGCCCTAGGTTGCTTGACTCGTAATAGAAGATAGATGATGAATTAATAATGAGATGTAAAAATGAGTTGTTAGATTAAGAGAGATGCAAAATGAGGATAAAACACATATTTATATAATTATTGTGCCTTAGTATTTGTTCATACCTCATCATAGGCCAACATCAAGTGATTTTGAATAAAATCCTAAAAATAAATTTGAAATATTTTGAATTTGGGGCCAAGGGGGACTCATTCGCCACCCATGGCGAATGGGTCCCACCTAGGACCTAAAAACATGTGTCAAGAAAAATGTTGTATTTAATGTTATTTGTTGGGATATCATCCAAAAATACAGTTAATTAAGTCATATGAGGGCATAAAGGGGCCAAAAAAAGCATGACAAAGGTGTAAATAGTGAAGATGTGCCTAGAAAAGCATGAAATATTGTTACAGGACTTTACAACACTTCAAAATAGGACTTGATGATGAGTAAAAAGGTGATTTTTAAGTGAATTGTATTGAATAGAGTCTAGAAGAATGTAGAAATGTCTTACAACACTTCACAACACCTTCACAAAACATCACTCTTTGAATTTTGTTTATTTTTCCAAGGTCCAAGACTTAGTGTGGATGCATAAAATGCCTCACAACACTTGAATCAAGGCCTCATTAAGTCCAATTAATCTCATGTCAAGAAAAGGGTACTTTTTTCTACGACACCGAATGAACAAATGTAATGTCACAACTCACCACACGTTAATTGAACCTTGGATAAATCTACAAAGTTGCATGAAGTTGCCTCAATGAATATAGATCTTGATCTTGAACTTTTATGTTAAGTGGCCTTTGAATATGATTGAATTGATCTTGAATGCTACATCAACATATTAGCTCAAACAACATGCATTATGCAATCCATCTTTGACATGACAGTTGGAATCTTGATTGTTGTAATAATCTTCTTCAAATCTACCCTTGAATTCCTTGAAATTGTTATTGAATGCTCTCTTGATCATAAGTTTTCTATTAGGATGATTTCTTAAAAATTCTAGGTGAAACTAAGTGAAAAAGCCTTGTATTTATACGTATCTTATCATTAATTCCCAAAATTCAAATATCACTTGAGCTAACATCAGATCTTGAATTTGAAATCATTAAAATACAACCAAAAGCATATTTCAATGAGGGGTCCTAGGTCTAAGTGAGGACCCATTAACCATGTTGTGAATGGGTCCTAGGCCACTTACCTAGGACACACTTTAGACAAGTTGAAATGTTATGTAAAAATAGGGTCCTAGGACCTAGTGAGGACCCATTCACTAGGTGGCCAATGCGTCCTAGGCCATTAACCTAGGACACACACCTCAAGTTAACTATTGTGTTTTATCCCTTGGAATTTGAAATTAATTAGGCTAGGATTTTAATTAAAGGGGCCAATTAAGGTAAATTAAGCTCAATTAATTTATAAAGCCCTAGATTAATGTGAAAGTGTAAAGATACACTTTATAACACCCTAAATAAGGCACAATTAAGTCTATTTTGTTTAAAAGGCCCTAAACTTAATGAGAATATGTAAGAAACATTACAACACTAAAATAAGGAAATATTACATTTATTTTATTAGTAATTATTCCCAATTTAAGGAAAAAGAGATACTTTTTCAATTACAACACAAAGATGTTCCACCACACTTATGATAGCCAAAATTTTCCCATGGGAGCAAGGTTGCATTGAGTAGTTCAGCTAGTGGACAATCATCAATAGTGTAGCCTTCAAGTGGACGATATTTTTAGTCACCACCTCGCTAAGATGAGGATTGTGGGAGTAGAGGATAGCTTCATGCATATAGACACATTTGTGATATATAGCCTTATTGATTACGTATATCTATTCATTGGCTAGTTTTGGATAGCCTCATGTATATATTTTGATGATATCACACATTACTTTTGATATGTATCATGATAGCCATTATTTCAAGATATATATGAGATGACCTTCAGATGTGATTATGATGTGATATTTTTATTTTATATTCATGCTTATGTATGGATGGATGTAGATGTTTATGATGATGTTTACATTTATTATGCATATGATGTGTATGATTTATAATGTGATGCTATATGGATGAATGCAAATGCAATGGATGATTTATTTGATGTGTATCATGAGAGTCATTACTTCGAGCTATATATATGAGATGACCTTCAGATGTGATTATGATGTGATGTTTTTTATTTTATTATTATGTCGATGTATGAATGGATGGACATATTTATGATATGGATGTAGATGTTTATGGTGATGTTTACAATTATTATGCATATGATGTGTATGATTTTTTATGCAATGCTTTATAGATGTATTAAAATGTAGTAAATGATTTATTTTTACGTATCTTTTTTCATATGATATAATATGATGATGATGTAGGATGTATATGCTATGAAGCATACTTCTTTTTTGTACTTTCTATGTGATATGTGATGATTATGGAGGATGTATGTATGTTGATGGTTTATGGATGTAGGATGGATCCATTTGTTATTTTTCTTGACATTCATGATATGAAGTTGGAGATGTTAATGTGGAAAGAAGATAGAAGAATAAGATGAATGTAGATTAACCATTCTTTTGAGATTGATTCAAAAGTCCAAAAATCCTATGATTATTCATTTTTATTAGATATGGGATAGAATATAGATGATTTTCTTACTTCTAGGATTAGGATAAACTCATCATACCATTCCTTATTTTTTGATATAGAAAATAGACACGATGATGCATCAAGGTATTGAAAACTAAAATGGTGTTGTATCTAATGTGATGGACTTTGGCTGTGCAAAAAGATACGAGTATCCTTGTTCATACTTGACATATGGAAATCTTAAATAATTGGAAAAATTAAAACATTTAGATAACATCAAAAGTTCAAAAATGGCCTCAAAACATTTTAAAACATCAAAAGCATTGAAGTAGTTAGAAAATAAAATCACCCATCTCATCTCGCTTTCACCCGTGATAATCTTTCATCCATAATAAATTGGATCATCATCTTAACCCTTTGGTAACACAAATAAAACAAGTACAACAACCAATCAAGATCAGAACCTTTAAACGCAAAAATCAAACTATTGGTCACTACCAAATATGTTAATTAAAATTATATCAACAATCTAATCAGTTAACACAACATCATTATCCAATGAATGTCTTAGGATATATTGTTCCTAAAATGGGCATTATTTTGGACATCATCAATGGACATTTATCCTCAAAACACATCCCTTTGGAAAAAGATATGAGTAACATTGATTATTTGTTTATTTTGATATTTTCTTATGATTTATCTTATTGGTATATTTAGATGACCTCTCTATGATGTCTATCAAAAGGATTTAGAAATAAAGGAATGTGGCATTGAACATTTCTTTCATGTGTTGTGTTTGTGTGATATTCTTGTAATATGACCTTGGTGAATACTTTTCTTGTGTGTGTGGGGTATTATCAAGTAAAAAAATGGATAGGACATACCAGGTTCTTCATACCTTTTTTGTTTTAGTATTATTATTTCAATGGCTCATTCTTTCACATTGTCAAACAAGGTTTTCATATGTCAGGTATGAACAAGGATACTCCTATCTGTTTGCAAAGTCAAAGCCCATCACATTAATCAAAACAACATTATTTCTTTTAATACCTTGATGCATCATGTATATTTCCTATATCAAAAAAGAAGGAATGGGGTGATCCCCCAATTATGGGTTATACTTTTTGGCCAAACTTGACAATGAAATCAACTTTTTTCACTAGATCTTTATTTTCTCACATGTATGGCAGCTAAACAATTAAGAATTTGAAGATGAAGAAAACTAGTGATTTGTGATATTTTGTATGTAGATTCTAATTATATTTAAAAAATAAAAAATTCAATTGTGAATCCTTTTTATGTAATTTTTAATAACTTATTTTTTTTTACTGAACAACATTTTTAAAAAGTGATGTTTACTATGTGCAACATAACTTTTTTTATAGAAAGGATACAATTATAATTTTAAAAATATATATTTTTCACACCAATATTTAGAGCATGGATATTTTTTCATATATTTTTTTGCATATTTCTTTTAATTAAGTATCTAAGTAAAAGTAATTATAATTTGGATAAAGGTGTATTGTGTACTACATAACCCTTTTTGTATGCATTTGAATTAACTTTTTCTTTTAAAAAAAAATAAAGACATCAATACCTAGGGCACATGTATTTTTTAGAATTTTTTTTCTCTATTTTCCTTTTTTTTGTATATTTGAAATAAAGACATTATTGTTCATTGAAAAACCTACATTCACAAGAAATAAAATAAAATAGAATAATCAAATGAAATATATTTAACATTATATATTTTGGGAAGGTGTGATGGTTGAGTTATTCTATTGCTATTCTTGCAATCAAGGTTCAAACCCCATTGAAGTGTATTTGTTGAGAATTTATATTGGGGATGAGGTCTCCCATTTGTGGCCTCACCAATTCATAGCTCTAGGTCAAAAGTGTTTACCTCTCTTAATAAAAAATTGCTTATAATAAGGGCTACATACTTACATAACATAAATTTTAAATGAATACATTTGATCCCCCAAAAGGCAAGTCAAAAGTGAATTTTTATCAAAATTTTGATAGGTGTAGAGGAGACTCCATTATAGGTATGGTTTAAAACTAGAAAGGTTATATCCAAGGGGGATTGATCTAACGAGGTTTTATCAAACCTTCTTTAATTAAAATCCTTTAAATGGAACCTTTCTAGGCTTAAATCTTTATACTTTCTAGAAATATGATTTTTGGAAAAAATTAGGATGTCCCAGAAAGTGTAACCCATTATTGTGGTAGAATCCAATGATATGATGAATTTATCCTAATCCTAGAAGCAAGAAAATCATCTCTATTATATCCCAGGGTATGTCCAGGATCATGATAGGCCGAAAAGTGGCGATATGATGGTTATGTGTAGGGTATGTGGCTGATGACTTTTTTTTACCCAAAATTGATGAAACAAAAAGGGATTTTAAAGGAGATTCTCAAATTTCCACCAATATAAATTATGATTTACTTTGAATTTAATAAATAATTATTATTCATTTTCTATTTGAATTACGACTAAAGTCTTGATTGATAGGTCAATTGAAAAACATCTATAGCGTTCAAAGGGTATCACATTTTTTTTAATTTGAAACATGCGTCACATTCTATGCTTCGCATACTATAGGATTAAAAAATAATAATTTCATGAAGTTTTGACCAACTTAAAGTGGTCAGACATATGAGTTTTTATATTTTTTAAAAGTTGTAATAAAAAATTCATAATTAATTATTTACTTCGAAAAAAAACACAAAAAAAATATGCATTACATCAGGACATGAGTCCTCTACTTATATTTAAAATATTATTAAAAAAATTATCGTTTTATTGTGGTTAGGGTGGTCAGATAGACACCTACTTCTTATTTTTTCCTTGAAATTTAAGTACTACTATATTGAAATTTCAAATTTTCACCAAATATATTTAAAAAAAACAAAAATCGAGTAGTTTAGAAACTACATTCAATTTTCTATAGATTCTATTCTTACATATTTTTGAAATAATATAGATAACTTATTCAAATTTTTATGCCAAGTTGCCTAACTCTGATTTTTCTTAATTTTATTTCTTGTTAAGGGCCTTTTTTTTTCCATGATGATCCTCCACATACCCCCCATATCTAATAAAGTCTTGAATAATCATATGTTTTTTGGACTTTTGAAAAAATCTCAAAAGCAATGGTTAATCTACATTCAACTTATTCTTCTATCTTCTTTCCATGCTAACATGTCCAACTTGGTATCATGAAAATCAACAAAAATAACAAATTCATCCATCCTACATCCATAAACAATCAGCATACATACACCCTATATACTCATCACATATCACATAGAAAATGCAAATAAGAAGTTTTTCTCATAGCATATAATACATCCTACATCATCATTGCATCATATCATATGATAAAAGATATGTAAAAATAAATCATCCATTGCATTCCCCTGAAACATGTCTATGATTGGGAGTCTACTGAGGAGGATATGGTGGTATTTTTCCAATCTATACTCTACCTCTGTCTCTACCTCATCCTCAGCCTAAACCATCATTCCCTATTAGATTTGTGAGCTTAAATGGGGTGTGTTCAGCGAACAAAGCGTCATAAGAAAGTGTTGTGCTAGGATAATGAGGAACCCTTCCATAATCCCATGGTAGTGGGTAGAGCTATCTGAAATAATCAATAGCAACCTAGGGCTCAATCTACTCTCCCTAGGTCACCTCTCTCACAATATGTGCATAGATTTATTTGTATGTTGGAGGTAGCACATCTTGGAGCTCACCAAAATGATGAGCCACCCTATCTGGAAGGTATCTCTTGATAATATAATTGTGACAGTCTATGATCCACCTAGTCTATGTGGCATAGAACAACTACTCCTAATCATTGACCCATGGGTAGGTCTAGAGATAGGGTCTCCACAAGAATACTATCATGTCGTCAATCACTCTCCTCCAATAATCAATACGGGTCACCCTTGTGTGGTGTAGGGTGGTCATTTCTCTACATATATATAAACCATTGACTCCTCCTCATCAATATCTTATTATGTAATGATAGGTTTGAGAATAGAAATGTGCTCCCATGCCCATCTATGTATAATGAAGTGACACCAGCTGATGAACTATTCCCTCACATATAAACTACTTGGTGCATACCATGGTACAATGATGTGAGGATAACTAGACTCCAAGCATACATGATCATATCATTGATCATCCCCTCTAGCACCAAAACCTAGCCAACACTGAAGCCTTGATTGTTTCTTTCTAGAAATAAGAACCCCGTAATCAACCCTATAATGACCAATATCAAATCAGTCACATGTTTTTGATGTCATCGTAGGTCGATCTGGTAGCTCCCCACATGTAAATCATCAACATCTAGTACTCGAAACATGGCCTATAGGCCAAGGTCTATATCATAGATAATCCTCTCACAATGAATTGGTAATAGAAGGATGAGCCAAACATCCTCAAGCATAATGGTCACCTCCCCTATCGGAAGATGGAAGGATGATGTCTCTAAATGTCACTGCTCAACCAACATAGTCATCATCACCAAGTGTGTGCAAATCTCTAACATGTGGGAAATAAATCCTAAACCAATAGCACCAAGGAAGAAGTTTTGATCATCCCAAATTTTCCAAATATGACCAGAAGCTCAGTCTCCTCTTGCATGACTATAAGGGATGGAAGGTCTCTTGCACACATCATGTGCACAGTGTCAAATTTGGTAAAAATAAAGAAGTTTCTAAGTTTAAGATCCTAAACCAGCAAGTGCACTATGCTTCCAAATTAGCAATTACATCATTGTTTTACAAGTGCACTACTAACAATCAAGTGTTTCACTTTCCAAAAATGTGTCATACTATTCCATTTTTCAACTTTACCACCTAAATGCTTGTGCACTAATTTTTGCAAGTGTGTCACTCGAGTCAAATTTGTAACTGTATTGCTATTTTGCAAGTGCACAACTATCCTACAAATGCACCTAGTGTTTCACATATGTGTCACTTTGGACTTTTACAAGTGTGCTAATCTAGTAAAATGCAAGTGTGTGGGGGTTTATCAAGTGCATCTCACTTTGTAAGTGTGTCACTGATAACATAGGTACGTCGCTAATCGTAACAAGTGCACTGTTGAAATCACAATGCACTTGTTGACCATTTTAAACCTACAAAATCAATGCATAAAAAGAGTGCAAGAATTTTTTTTTGAGGTATATACCTAGGGTCCTACATCTAATGGCCACTAGAACTCACAAACTTGATTTGTGATCTGTAGAGGAAGCTCACGATCTGCCATTGTGTCAGGTGCTTTGAGGGGTCTCTCTCAAAATCTCTCCAATTCTCAAACTCAAAATGTGCAAATGAATTGTAAAATGACTCCCAGCTCCTATTTAAGCATGAAAATTGGGTTTTTGACCTAATAGAGTGGTGTGAACATAGGGTTTTTTTTCTTTTCTCTTCATCTTTGAGCTTGGAAGCCTATTTTAAGTGTTTCATTAGTGTCTTAGAGCTTTTTTTTGCATCTTCTCTATAGCTAAACTAATTTTATTTCCTTATCATGATCTTGACCTAGAAATCATAATTTATGCTCGATCTCTTGAGGGAGCAGTATAACAGCATGAATTCCTTTCACTAGGGCACTATGGGGCATAAAATAAAATCATTAATTTTTAATATTTTTATTTGAGTAGCAACGTTGATCTGAGAAGTGTCAGTTCATTGAACCAATGTAACAAGTATCTCACTTCAAAGAGTGGAAAAATGTACAAACTTAAAATTTTCCTGATCAATATATCACATTTAATTCAATTTACTAACACCATTTTTATATTGATTTGACCCCTTTTGACTATTTAATTAAATAATCCTGATTCTTTAATTAAACTCATCATTTTCTTCTATTAATCAAATATTGAATATTATATGGCTAATTCACCCTTTTCATACTAATTGTCATCCTATTTGATTAAATAATGTGAATTACTTAATTAAATTCCTTAAATGTTCTCATTTGATTAAATAATATGAATTACATTTAATTAAATGTTATTAATTCCCCTTTTGATTAAATAAGCTAATTGGTTAATTAAATCCTTAAATTCCCCCACCTTGCATAATTAAATAATATCCTAATTATTTAATTTGACTAATTTCCCACTACTCAAAGGAATATTCCCATGAAATATTCCTCCATTTCAAATTCAAACAATTCTCCTCCAACATGAAAATGTCTTGCACATTCCTCCTAAAATTAAGGGTTTATGTTTGTTGAAATCAATTGCAACCCTTGATTAACTTTATCAATCCATGTGATCTAAGTTCAACATTATCCATGGATTTGATCCTTGATCCATTTCAATTCCTCTCATCCATTTCTATCCCTTGATTAACAAAATTAATCTTAGCCATTAATTCACCTAAAACTCCTATAAATAGCCTCCATTTCATGAGTAATGGATCTAAAAAATCTTGAGAGAAATTATACTATAGCAATTTTTAGAGACATCCTTGTGAGCATTTATCCATTTTGCATCCATTTCATCCATTTATCCATTAAAGAATCACTTCAAATATTGCTTCAACAATTGGATTGGGAAAGGGTTGATCATTCCACATCAATTCAACACCAATCCTCTAATGGGATGAGGCTTGAGTATTAATTAGGTTTTCATTTCATGGATTTCATGTTATTTCATGTTTAATGTCTGAATCATAGTTCGTATTTCTATAATTTCATTGGGAATATGGTTTAATTAGTCTAATGAAAATTAATTAGGCTAAATACAACTATAATAAAAAATCAAATCAATTAGTTAGACTATTTAAACCATATTCCCAATGAAATTCTTGAAATACGAACTAGGAAGCCATTTAGAAAAATGAAATGCATGAAATGAAAACCTAATTATTGCTCAGAGCTCATCACATTAGGGGATTGGTGCTAAATTGATGTGGAATGATCAGCCCTTTCCCAATCCCATTGATGAAGCAAGCTTTGAAGTGATGCTTTAATGAAAAAATGTATGAAATGGATGGAAAATGACTAAATTTTCTCAAGGATTGGCTCTAAAAATTTCTATAGTGTAATTAATCTCAAGCTTTTTTGGATCAATTACTCATGAAATGGAGGCTATTTATAGGATTTTTAGGTGACTCAATTGTTAGGATCAATATGGTTATTCAAGGGATATAAATGGATGAGAGGAATCAACATGGATCAAGGATCAAATCCATGGATGAGATTGAAAGATCACATGGATTGAGAAAGTTAATCAAGGGTTGCAATTGATTTCAACAAACACAAACCCTTAATTTTAGGAGGAATGTGTAAGATATTTTCATGTTGGAGGGAAATTGTTTGAATTTGAAATGGAGGAATATTCCATGAGAATATTCCTTCGGGGAGTGGGAAATTAAGCAAATTAAAAAAATAAAATATTATTTAATTGTGCAAGGTGGGGGAATTTAAGAATTTAATTAAACAATTAGCTCATTTAATCAAAAGAGGGATTAATGAAATTTAATTAAATAATTTATATTATTAAATCAAATGAGAAGACTTACAAAATCTAATTAAATAATTCAAATTATTTAATCAAATAGGATGACAATTAGTATGAAAAGGGTGTATTAGCCAAATAATATTGATTATTTTATTAATAGAAGAAAATGATGAATTTAATTAAAAAATTAGGATTGTTTAATTAGATAGTCGAAAGGGGTCGAATCAGGATGAAAATGGTGTTAGTAAATTTAATTAAATGCATGATATTGATCACAAAAAATTTAAGTGTCTACAGACTTATCTAAAAATGATTATCTCAACAATAGAATATCCATGGAATAATTGGTTAAAGATTATAAAAAACTAACCTAAACAATTTATAATTCTATGTTTTATATTATTTTTAATCCCTTTAGGCATAAGGTATAATTAGATTTCAAATGCAATGTATAGGTTAACAGTTCTTTTTGTATCATTTTTTACCCTATATATTCCATATTGTGTACTAGGACTACTTGTGAAAATGTAACAATGCCATTAAAAGGAATTCCTACTGATGAAATATAGGGTTTACCAAAGCTAGATGCAAGGTCCACTAGTGGTGGTTCTGTAAGGAAAGCTTAGGTGCAGAACAAACTCTCCTAATGTGAAAACGTCAGGGAAGAATGCAGAGGTGACTTTAAATTTTCAATTACATTCCAATTAAGATACGCTTGAAAGGAATAAAAGAACAAATAAATGAACATACACAATTGAACACCAGATTTACGTGGAAAAAACCTTATGGGAGAAAAACCCACCACACCAAGAAAAACCTCTTTGTATTACAGTAAACAGAATTACATATAGAGTACAAACTTCTCTTCTGATGTCAATATATAGCAGCATAATTTCCTTATCAACTTTGTACAGAAATTCTCTTAGAAACATCTAATGAACTTACACAGATCCATCTGTATTCAATTGAACAACACTGTCACTCATCAAACTATTCACCGAACCGATCATCATCTTCAATTATAGAGTATATCCATGTCATTCATGGTCTATTGATCTTCCTCACAGGAACAGTCGCAATAGTCCAGCTGCTAGCGGTTCACATTCTGCTTCTCTGATTGGCTCAAAAAAGACCACGTAGGATATACATTCGGTCAAGGTGTTCAAACAGTGTTGCATGTCGGTGAGACACTAGGCCGTGTCTCCCTGATGCCACAACACCTGACTGTTGTTATCGCCTAGAGTCACCACCATCGATAAGAGTCATATCAAGTTCAAACCTGTCATCCAGACTCACTCTATCGCTAAGATATCATATCGATATCCACTGCAGAACCATCAGCTAGACCATTGCTATCAGCGAGAGGTCATACTGAACAAAAATCCATCTTGTGTAGATCTATCAATAAGAGTTTTGCTATCACCAAGAGTTTTATAGAACCTTATGTTATACCAGTGTTCATACCCATCAAGAAGATAATAAGCATCGTCAAGAGTTCACACCAATCACACCTGTCTATCGGCGAGACCAACAGTCATCAGTAGGAGATCATACCGAAGAAATACCCGATAGTTCATATTACTCTGACTAGTCTATCGGCAAGAGCAACACCATTAGCAAGAGGTTACATCGAAGTTCATTGCATGGAGATCCATCGATAGTTCACAAACAATTATGTTGGCAAGAGAAATGCTATCGCTAAGAGGTCATATCGAATGCACCAGCCTGTCAGCAAGACCACATCCATCAGAAAGAGAGAATCAATGTCTCGGCAACTCGAGCACTTCAAATGATTGGAATACAACTGCTAGTTGGTAAGACTTTCAAAGGGTCTCACCGACTTTGCTCTTTTAGGAGTTTACATGCCAGTAAGATTGAGGCATGTTTTCCAACAATCTACCACATGATGAAGATCTTACTGACACCTCCAGAGCACAACAAAACTACTAAAATTCATGGGGCCCATCAAACTAGAACACCACCTGAACTTGTCTGTGCTCACTGGATTCGTTAATGCATTTGCAACATTTTCCAAAGTATCCACTTTTTCTAAAGAGACCTTTCCATCCTCCACCATATCTCGTACAAAATGATACTGAACATCAATATGTTTCATCCTGGCATGGAAAGTAGGATTTTTCGCCAAGAAAATAACACTCTGACTATCAAAGTATATTGTAATTATCCCTGCATCAAACCCAATGTTAGAACATAAATGTTTTAACCAGATTGCTTCTTTACAAGCGTGTGTTGCTGCCATGTATTATGCCTCTGTAGTGGACAAAGCGACTATAGCCTACCGCTTACTCATCCAACTAACTGCACCACCATTCATCATGAAAATATATCCACTGGTGGATCTTTTGTTGTCAACATCCCCTACCCAATTAGAATCTACATAGCCTCGAATGTTGAGAGTCCTTTGTGATTCAACCAAATTTCCATGGTAACACAAAGCATATTCTAAAGTTCCCTTCAGATATCTAAACACCCTTTTCACAACATGCCAATGTGTCCTTCGGGATTTTCCATAAAAGGACTAAGTACTCCCACTGCTTGGGTAATGTATGGCCTTGTACAAACCATTGCATACATTAAACTACCAACTACACTAGCATAAGGCACTCTAGTCATGTCCTCTATGTCAGTAGGAGATTTTGGACAGTCTTCAATAGATAGCTTCGTTCCCTGAACAACTAGTTGCTTGCAATCATTCATACAAAATCTCTCCAGAACAATATTAATATACTTACTCTAACTGAGCCAAAGTTTTCTACTTTTCTTGTCCCTGGTTATTTCCATTCCAAGAATATACCTAGCTGCACCAAGATCTTTCATTTCAAACTTTGCAGACAACTGAGATTTTAGATTAGAAATCATTAACTTACTATTGCCTATGAACATCATATCATCAACATAGAGAGAAATAATAAGAATGTGATAACTTTCAGCTTTGTAATATACACAATGATCAGATTTGATCTTACAAATCCCAATGACAAAAAAAAAGTGTCAAACTTCTAGTACCACATTCTAGGAGATTGTTTTAAACCATACAGAGATTTTTTCAACTTGCAAACTAGTTTTTATTTACCTTTTTCCACAAAGTGTTCAGGCTGGGACATATAGATTTTTTCTTCAAGGTCACCATGAAGAAATGTTGTCTTCACATCCATTTGTTCAATCTCTAAGTCATACGCTGCTGCAAGTGACAAAAGAAATCTGATAGATGTCAACTTAGCTATAGGAGAAAAAATTTCTCCATAATCAATTCCCTCTACCTAGGAATGCCCCTTCGCAACCAACCTTTCCTTATACTTTTCCACACTACCATCCAGACCTATTTTCTTTTTAAATACCAATTTGTAGCCAACAACTTTTATGCCTTCAGGTAAGGGCACCAAACTCCAAGTATCATTATTTTCTAATGATTCCATTTCTTCATTCATGGCTTCCAACCAAGAGTCTGAATCAGACATTCTAAATGCCTCTTTCACAGTCCTAGGCTCATCAGTGCTAGAAATTAAAGCATAGGCACAAGTAGAATCTAACAAAGAAAACCCATACCTATCAGGTTGCTTTCTTTCAAGTGTTGACCTCCTCATAGGGTGAGGCTGAGGTTGATCTTCTTCTTCAGAACTCTCAGGAACTAATTGAGCTCTCCTAGTTTTAGGTACATTTTGAATTTTCAATTCCTCTTTATCTGGTGTCAGAGGAATTTCAACTACATCCTTTTTATCTTTTTATTTTGTCTATAACTACAGATCCAAAGTAGAAGGCTTCAGCTCATGAAAAATAACACTTCTGTTGTATAGAACCTTCTCCGTATCAAAATTCCAAAGCTTGTATCCTTTTATGCCAGCACTATAACCAATAAAAATACATTTAATAGCCTTGTTTTCCAATTTATATATTTTTTCATTCATCACATATGGATATGCCTCATAGCCAAAGACATGAATGTGACTTAGTGAGGGATTCTTTCCAGACCATGCCTCCAAAGGTGTCTTCTCAACAAGAGCGAAATTAGGAGAACAGTTTATTTATTAACATGTTGTTGCAACTTCCTCAGCCCAGAACTTCTCCTCCAAGCCAACATTGCTCACCATACTTCGTGCTCTTTCCATCACTGTCCTATTGAACCTTTATGCAACTCCATTTTGCTGTGGAGTGTAAGGTGTAGTATTATGTCTTTTAATCCCATGATCTTTACAATACCTCTCAAAATCATCAGAACAAAACTCACCGCCATTGTCATTCCTTAAACATTTTATTTTTCTTCCAGTCTGATTTTCCACAAGGTTTTTAAATTCCTTAAAATGACTGAACACTTCTAATTTACTTTTTAAGAAATGAAAAAATGCACTTCTTGAATAATCATCAATGAACGATACATAAAATCTTGATTTAGACAAAGAAGAAACATTTACTAGACCAAAAACATCAGAATGTATGTAATCAAGTAAATCAGAATATTTGTGAGGACTGGAGTAAAATGAAACACAGTGTTGTTTACCATATATAAAATGTTCACAAAATTCAAATTCAAGGTTACAATCATCAAGCCCTTCAACTAGGTTTTTCTTCTTCAAGGTTTTTAAACCTTTTTCACCAATGTGGCCTAGCCTATGATGCCAAAGCATAGTCTTTTCTATTGGAAGTTTAACTTTCATAGAGTTTGCACTATCAGGAAATTTTTCCTCTTTTTCTCCATGAGTAACTTTCTGTCACTTTACAGAGACACTATTGCATTGGACAACATGTGCATCCAACTTATACAAGGTACCAATATGAACACCCTTAGCTAGCACCATTGAGCCTCTAGTCATCTTGCAACCATTTCCAGAGAACGTGACTTGCACTCCAATATCATTCAGCTTACTAATAGAAAGTAAATTTTGAGTCAGACCTAGTATATGCATTACATCATTGATTCCCTTTACTCTTCCATCAGGGAATTGAATTCTGACTCTTCCATGGCCAACTATTTCTAGAGATGAATCATTTTCCAAATACACCCTTCCACCATTGTATTTTTCATACTTAGTGAACCAATCTCCATGAGATGTCATGTGGAAAGATGCTCCAAAATCAATCAACCAGACATCATCTGATGCCTGTGTAACCAAGGCTGCAATGAAAGCGTCTACATCACTCTGAGAAGAATCATTTTCGGAAGAATACTTCTTCTTCTTTTTCTCCTCTTTACAATCCTTTCGACCATGACCAAGTTGCCCACAATTCCATCACTTCACCTTAGACTTCTTGCCAAGAGACTTTGATCTCCCTTCTGATTTTGATTTGGACTTCTTGTCCTTCTTCTTGCCTTTTTCTTTTGATCTGCCTCTAACAGCAAGAGCCTCCTTCACCATCTCATAATATTTTCTTCTCATCTCTTCTGATAGCAAAGAAGAAACAACATCTTCCATCTTAAAAGTGGATGTCATACTCCCAATAGCCATCACCAAGTGATCCCAAGAATCTAACAAAGAACATAATAACAGCATACAACGATCTTCTTCATCAATCTTCACACCCACAGATGCTAACTGAGCAATCAACATGTTGAAAGCATTCAAGTGATCAACAATAGACACTCCTTCCTACATTTTCAAAGAGTACAACTTCTTCCTCAAGAACAACTTATTCACCAAGGACTTCCCCTAATAAATACTCCCGGTCTTTTCTTCATGAACATTCAGAAGAACAGAGTCTACTAAACAGAGCCTTATCAACCCCATTGATTTTTGATCTGTAAGGTCCCAATCCTCTTGCTTCATGCTTGTAGGCTTTGTTCTAGACACAACAAGCCAAAGATCATGATCAACCAACAGATCTTCCATTTAGAGTTTCCACAACTTAAAATTGCTGCCATTGAATTTGTCAATTTCAATCTTTCCTGACGTGATTTCCATCTTAATATGTAATTCGAATTACCAAACTTCTACAAGACTCCCACTAAACAGAATTGACTCAAAAAACCCAACGTACCCACAAGGATAACACAATTGGCTAGGCTCTGATACCACTTGTAAGGAAAGCTTAGATGCGGAACAAGCTCTCCTTACATCAAAATACTTAAAATTTAAATAAAATGTTTCCATCCTTGGGTGTCAAATCAATATTTATCTATATTTTATGTGATAAGTGATATTTTGGAGGATTTTACCTAATATCTTAAAGTATTTTACCATTAAATGACAATTGTTTACCATTAAATGGTAGGTGAAACTTATTTTCCAATAGCTCAACTTTGGTTTCTAGGTGTGAGTCTTGTTTTAGGTTCAAAATTCACACTATATGTAGCTTATCAACTAATAAAGAGAGAGAAAGTCAAAAGATGGAGAATGAGAGAAAGAGACATATTTAGATAGATAGATATCAAGAGAGAGAGAGAGAGATGGATACAAAGATTGAACATGAGAGGAATAGACAAAGAGAGATAGACCATGAGAGAGAAATATAAGAGATTGAAAGGAAAAGAGAGAGAAAAGAGAAACTAACTTTTTATTAGTTGTTTCATGTCAACAATCCAAGGATGGCATATTCCCTTGGGGAGTTATGTTCAAGGTAGCATGCCATTTTATTAAGGATCTAATACTTAACCTTTAAGACATATTCAATGTATCCATTGCAGACTTAAGGAGATAAACATATAGAGAGAGAAAAAGAGAAAGAGAGAAAGAGAAAGGAAGAGAAAAGGGAGAGGGAGATAGAGAAGATATAGATAGGTGGAGAGAGAAAAAAGAAAAAAAGAGAAAAAGAGAGGAAGAAAATGAGAGAAAGAGGAAGAAAGAGATGAAGATAGATAAAGGGAGATGAACAAAGATTGAAATAAAAGGATAGAGAGAGGGTTAGGGAGAAAAGAAAGAGAGAAGAGAGAGAAACAAAGATAATAGAGAGATAGAGAGAAAGAGAGATACATAGGAATAGAGGGATAAAGATAAATAGAGGGAATAAAATATATATATATAGAGGGAGATAAATAGATAAATAGAGGTAGAGAAATAGAGATATATAAAGATGAATAGATAGAGATGTAGGGAGGGTGATTGATATATCTCTCCTTGTCCCTCTATAACTCTCTATATCTCTCACTATCTACGTCACTCCCTCTCCCCCTCTCTATTTATTGAGCTATATCTCCCTCTCCCCTCTCCCACTCTCTCATTCGCTCCATCTCTCCCTCCATCTCTTCTACTCTATAACTCTATCTCTATTTTTCTCTTTATATCCCTTTCACTCCTCTCTCTATCTTTTTCTATCCATATCTTTCTCTACCTCTATCATTATCTCCATATCTCTCACTATCCCCTTCTATCTCTCTACATCACCCCCTTTCTATGTCTCTCCCTTTGCCTCTATATATATTCATATCTCTCTCTCTCTCTCCCTCTCTACATATTGCTCTTTGTCTCTACCCCTCTTCTTTCTCTCCATACCAATCTCTCTCCCTCTCTTCCCCTTTTCTCTCTCTCTTCATCTTCAACCTATCTCTCTCCCTTTCTCCCCCTATTCTCTATCTCCTCCTCTGCATATATCTCCCTTTCTCTCCCTCCCTCTCTATCACCCCCTCTCTCTATGTCTCACATCTCTCTATCTCTCCTTGTCTCTCTCGCTCTCTCTCCCTCTCTCCATCTCTATTTACCTATCTCTAATTCTCTTTTTTGTCTCTCTCTACCTCTTCTCCTCTCTCTATATCTCCTTATATGTCTATCTCTCTATCACTCTATCTCACCATCTATATATCTTTATCTCTCTATCTCCCTCTTCCTCTATACCTCTCTATATCTCTATCTATCTTTGTATCTATCTCTCCCTCTACCTATATCTCTCCATCTATTTCTCTCCCCCTTCCTCTCTCACTCTATTTCATCTCTACCTCTATTTTCCTCTCTCCCACTTTATCTCTAGACAGGTCTCCCTCTCTTTATCCATCCATTTATCTCCCTCTCTCTCCCTCTATATATTTATCTCTTCCATATCTATCTAACCCTCTCTCCTTTCTCTCTCTATCTCTCCCTCATCTTTTATCCTCTCCATAACCCTCTCCTCCTCCTTCTCCATCTATATCTCTATCTTCCTCTCTATCTCTATCTCCTTACCCTTCTCTCTCTCACTCTTCCCCTCTCTATATCCCTATCTTTCTATCACTATCTCTCCTTCCCTCTATCCCTCTCTTCTTATTGGAAACATAACATGAGCTTGTCGGTAATGGAGCCTGATTAAATTCCTACTTTGAACATTTTATTTCAATCATGTTTGGATCCTTATAAGTGGATGTATAGTTGATTTGAAGCTATTACTTCTCCATTCATACCTTTGTTGCACAAACAACATCATTGCTAAATGGCCTAATAATTGACGTCATGTACTATGTATATGTATAGTAATAGAAAAAGTATCCCTTTTTCACACTTAATTTGGGAATACTTAATATTAAAATGAGCATAATGTTGCCTTAATTTAGTGTTGTAATATGTCTTTCATATCCGCATTATGTTTAGGGCCCTTTTAAACTAAATAGACTTAATTGTGCCTTATTTTTTGTGTTGTAAGGTATATCTTTGCATTTTCACACTAATCTAGGGCTTTATTAATTAATTGAGATTAATTTTCCTAAATTGGCCCTTTTAATTCAAATCTTAGACTAATTAAATGTAAATTTTGAGGGATAAAACCTAACATTCATAAATTTTATTATAGAAAACATAAGTTTGGAAGGTGTATGTCCTTGGTAAGTGACCTAGGACCCATTCACCACATGGCGAATGGGTCCTCACTTAGTCCTAGGACCTTATTTTTACATGATATTTCACCTTTTTTGATGTGTGTCCTAGGCAAGTGGCCTAGGACCCATTTTCCACATGGAAAATGGGTCCTCACTTAGACCTAGGACCCCTCTTTTGGATATGCATTTCATAGTATTTTAATGATTTCAAATCTATAATTCAATGTCAGCTTGTGATATTTGAATTTTGTGAATTAATGTTAAGATATGTATAAATACAAGGCTATTTCACTTAGTCTCACCTAGCAATTTTATGAGAAAATCCTAATAATAATTTTATGATATCAAGAGAAATTCACGAGCATTTTCAATACATTCAAGAGAATATTTATAGAAGATTATTGTAGCAATCAAGATTCATTGCATCATGTCAAATATGTATTGCATCATGCATGTTGTTTGAGCTAATATGTTGATGTAGTGTTCAAGATCTATCAAGCATATCAAATGCATTGTTTCAAATCAAGTTTTATGATCAACATCCACATTCATTGAGACTACTTCATGCAAATTTGTAGATTTATCGAAGGTTCAAATAAGGATTGGTGAGTTGTGACATTATTGTTCATTCATCATTCCTTCTTTCATGTTTCATTTCATTTCAAGGTTTAATTACCAAAATAGGGTTTCACCAAGGCAAACTCGTATTCACTAACAATCAATGTTTTTCTCTTCTTTGATGTGTAATTGTAGGTTTTAAGTTGAAGATCTTTTGGAGAGAAAATTTGAGGAAATTTGCAAAGTTGTCAAAGTTGCTAGGAATTTTTTCAAATCTCAGAAACTGAGCTACAAGATTTATTTCTAGCTTTCTGATAGTGACCAACTAGAATCTAGGAGTGCAAACTGAGAAGAACATAACCCAAAAACTAATTTTCCAAAGCCCTAGATAGGACCCATTCGCCATAGGGTGAATGAGTCCTCAATGAAATTTGAAAAAAGAAACTTTGGTGATAGGTACACAACATTTGACCCTTTCCAGATCTACCTTTTGACTAGTATTTGGGTTAGATTTAATTTATGTTCATCATTTGCATATTATAGCACACATTTTTAATAAAATTAGAAGAGTAGGTGCATCATACTCAATCCATTTGCATCCACACACCCACACCCATTTTTCATTCATTTCATTTTGGTGAACCTATTTTTTTATGTTTCATTATTGTGAACTTGACCGTCTACATCAAAATTTTGAAAATTGGAGTCCATTAAAACCCTAGATCTATGATTTTCATTAGTTTGCATTTTATCTAGGGCTGTCAAAATTGCATTAGTTTGTATTGCATATAGGCTTAAATTTGCAATTTTGCATTTAAAAAATTCAAAATTTTCCATGCATATTACATTAATTTTCCATAGTGTTTCCATATTAGTGTACTTTTCATCATTCATATTCAAAAATTGGATAAAATTTTGATTTCAAAAGGTGTCATATAGTTCATCATTTTTCCTTCATTGCAGTTGCATTTCAACATCAAATTTTGGAAAATTTTGTTATAGAAATACGAGTTTGAAACCTGAAACAAAGAACACATCTAATCACTCAAAATTTTCATTTTTTAATTTCAAAAAAACCTAGACAGGGACCCATTCACCACTAGGAAAATGAGTCCTTGGAGGCCTACAAAAATCAGCTTTTCTAAGCTTTCTGATGATTTTCTACACTTCCTAGGTTTGCTGGTAACCTACTATATTAGTCTAGAAAGTTTCAAGAATTTATGTTTTATGTATCAAGGTCAAATAAACCATTTAGTGTATTCATTTTTAAAGCATTTCAATAATCATTTCAGTATTAAAAATCATCAAATCTATAGGACAATTGTTAACATTTTTGAATCCTTGCATAGGTTAGATAGATTACTCATCATTTTTGCATAAATAAAAGCATGTTTCCTTTTCAAACATTTAGTGTTCATGGAGTATCACATGGATTGTATGATTCTATTTTCTCTACTCATGAGCATAATCTAGGAAAACAAATTAAAACCTTTGACAAGCATGTTGGCTACCCTCCTAATATCTAGATTGGATTTGTAAGAATGTCATAAGTGGATGCAAGCATAGACAGTCATAACAATCATAATTGTTCTTCTCCTAATACCTCTCTAGTTAGTGACAAATGTATCTTGGTAAAAGAAGATACAATCATTGAGAATCATGAAATTCTTGTTTATCCCTCTCCTCCTCCCCCTTGGGAAGATATTATGACACAAGAAGATGATATCATTGAAACTACTTTACCTAGTCTCCATTCATCTCCCAACACATCCCCTAATTGTGAGAATGCTTTATTGAAAGAGCATGTAATCATGGACAATTATCACATTTTTGAAGAGGATATGTTGGTGTTAAGAGATCCAATGATTGAGAGTTATGACATTATTTCTCTCTTTCCTAATTTCCCTAATATTTGGAAAGTTCTATTCGAATGAAAGGATTCAATCATTGGTAAGCATGAAAATAATAGTTTTACTTCTCTTGATTCCTCCCCTTTTTATGATGAAGTTACTTTACAAAATATAACCATGGAATATGATGAACCACTTGTTTTCTCCTCTCCTGAAAGCTCTCCTACTAGATATTATGGCACAAGATAATGAGACCTTAAAGAAAGAAGATGAAATCATTGAAAATCATACAATAAATTTTTTCTTTCTCCTAATATTTCTTCTATTTGTGAAGATATTTTGATATTAAAAGATTCAATCGATGAGAGTCATGAGAATCCTATTTGTCTTTCTTCCCCTAGGGAAAACATTATTGAACAATAGAATGCCATTATTGCTAAGCAAGAAAACTTCCTTACTTGTGATGAAGTCATTTTAGAAGAACCAAAATTTGAATGTCATGAACATATAGTTTGTAGCTCTCCTAAAAACTCTCCTACTAGGGAGGATATCATAGTGCAAGAAAATGAGAACATTGACACATGTCTTTCAAACAATAGTAATGTAGCTTCCTTAGATGAAGATGATGAAGTGACCTTGGACTCCCCTTCTCTAAGAGATCATGAAAATAAGGACAAGCCTTTTGAGGTTATGCACATTAGATATCCCTTGAAGCGATCTTTTGTGCCTCTTCTTACCATCTACCTACCCTCACATAAACCTTAAATTCAAAATAAACCTATCCTTATCTTAGAACCACCTAAAAAGTAGCTTGATAATGATAATTTTTTGCAGCAAACGAGTTATAATACCATTGCTCATACATATAACACTAGGAACAATCTACAACCAAGAAAAACAAATAAAACATCCCTCCCATTGGCTCAACCTATCTTGGCTAGTGCTCCTCATTTTCCTTTACAAAGTGGAAAGTATTATGATCTTGTTGAACAACTTAAAAATACTCCTGCTAAGATATCCTTATGGGACCTTATTCAAGCCTCACCTAGTTATTATAACATGCTTCAAAGTTCTTTACAACAAGTTCCTACCTCTCCTAATGTGCAACCAAATGATGTGGTAGCCAAAATTCAAGCTATAACTCTGATTAAATTAGACATTACTTTCCATAAAGATGAGTTACCTTTATTAGAAGAGAAAAAACCAAATGATGCTTTCATGATAATAGCTCATGTTAATAGAATTGTGATAAAGAGAACTCTTGTTGATAATGGTTCAACCCTTAATGTGTGGTGTGAGCCTTTTGGAGAAGATTCATATGAATAAGTACTGCAGTCACGGTAGGAGGGTCCTCAAAGAGAACAATCCAGACCATGTAGCAAGAGTCACATAATGGAAGCAACTCAGAAAATAGATACAAATACAGATTCCAACATTCTTATTATTAGAATATTCAATTACAAATAGCTGACAACATCTAATCTATAGATTCAACTCACAGGCCTAATTACAACATGCTCAAAATACCATCCCCCTACATGCTCCTCGATGGGAGCAAAAATCCTATAGTTCAAGCCTTATCTTCCTCAAATTTTCCTACCTAAAGATCTATTACAATGTTTTATATCATATCTAGGGATCTAGAATCATCCGCGTTGGCCAAAGATCATTACAATCTCTGATTAAAGAAAATGTAATGTGCGCATGAATAAGTCGGCCTCAAATTTGAATTACTCCATGGTAAACGCATAAGATGAAGGGTGGACCTATAACCAAGGATGGGAACACTCCACGAAACATTTCGAATCATACCATCAAGATCCACAAGATACATGAATGATCCACAAGCGATCAAACTAGCTGTCAGATAAGAAAATTATTTTGGTTCCTGTTCAAGAAAATGCCACTTAATATGGAAGCGATAACTTGCCAGAAAAAGACCCAATCGTGCTCAAATATTGGAATAAGGAAAATGAACATTTCCATGATGTAAACATAGATCCATAAGGTCCGATGAGCAAACATGAAGAAATATTGAATCTGCCAACTTGCACTAAACAAGAACTGAAACTAAGACAAAATGGAATGAAAATACTTTTTTGGTTGATGCAAGATTTCCATGACCCAAGGATGCTCCTACATCAGACACCCCTAGTGAGAAAAGATGTTCCATGAGACCTGAACTCATGAACATCTGATAGGGTTCAGGATATGGATCACATGCTCATTCTTGATCCAAATATCTTCTTTTTTTGTACTTCTCTTCCTCCTAACCTCTTTTCTTTCCTCCATCAGATCCTTCAATTTATTCTTCTCTTTACCTTCTTTTCCCTACCTCATAACTACACCTGGTAGTAAGGGACACTTAACTCCACTCGCTTTCTTCCAACCATCTAGTCTACCTCTTCTACAGGACTCCATTTTATCTGCAACTATAGTCTTTTGCTGACTAATTCTACCCTTACACCTTTCTGGTACCATCCCATTCTCATATTTAGCCACATGGTTCCTCTTCACATCCATGCCTTCCTTCTATACAACCTCTGCATTTTGATTCTCAACACTACAACTCTTCAAAAGACTCAAATTCCTCACTTACTCCTACTTATTCTTAAAGGAAGCCAAAGTAAAAAATTTCCCATCCTTCTCTATAGTGATCAGATTTCTTCAACAATCATATATAACTCCTCTATCAAATTTCCAAGGTCTACCCAACAAAAAAAGCACTCATAGACAAAACATCACATAAAACTTCATCTCTGAAGGGATCAATATTAAAGCTCACCCAACACTACTCTTTCACCTCCTTTACATGGTCATCTTGTAACCAACTTATCCTATAAGGACAAGGATTCAACAACCTCTTCAAGCCAATTTTTTCCACCATCTCCTTAGATACTAGGTTATCAGTACTTCCACTATCCACAATAAATTTACAACACACCTTCTGATTTGCACATAGTCTGGAAAAGATTCTTCCTTTGTGAAGTCTCAACCTCTTCTTTGCACTACCTCATCAAGACTATCCTAAGCATAATAGATTCCCCTTTTTCTAGTTCTATCCCATCTACTACTTCAGTTACTTGCTCTTTATGTGCCATACAATTATTTTTACCAGTTCCTTAACTTGATCCCTCAGGACACTCAAAAGATTGATGTCCAAATTCTCCACACTTGAAACATTTACCCAAGAGTTCCTTGCTGCCATTTCCTCTCCTTTGTGTCCTCTGATCTAGTTATTTACTCCACTTAGATGTTGATTCTTCTTCACTTTCCTGCTTCTCCTTGTTGTTGCTAATCTGCTTTTCTTTCCTTTTAGGGTTATTCTGCTGTCTTTTCTTCACTTTATCTTCCACCTTAAGAGGATATTGGTAGGCATATTCTACTGTGGGAATCCTCAACATACTCATCTCATCCTAAATGTTAAATCCAAGGCCATTTATATACCTTTCCACCTTCTCCCTAGTCATCTCTCAGTGCCTAGATCTGATTGTCATCTTGTAAAATTCTTCGATGTACTCTTTCACACTCATTTCCTTCTACTTTAGGTTCTACAACTTCTTGAACAATTACAACTTACAGTCTTTTGGAATGAACTTAGCCTTTAGCCTAGCAACCATCTACCTTCATCGAGTGATTCTTGTCTCACCATTTTCCACTTTGTCCTTCTGCAACTCTTTCCACCATAAATTAGCATGCCCTTTCAACTTAGTTTGTGCCAACCTAACTCTCAGTGGATCTCTAATATCTTCAAGCTCAAAATAGTCTTCCAAATCTCCTACCCAGTCTATCAAGTCTTCTAGATTCAATGTACCAAAGAAGTTAGAAACCTCCACCCTATGACTTCTACTTACTTGTGCCATTACTCTCAACAATCTCTGTTCTCTCTCATTTGTGGGTCCTTCAGCCTCTTCAATCTCAAGTTCTTCTGCAACCTCTTCATATTCATCCTCTGGTTTAGGATTCCTCCTTAAACCACCCAAGGCATTCCGGATCTCATTCCTCATCTCATTTCTAAAGTCCTCCATCATCTTCTCTATTCTTCTAGGGTTCATCCTTCTTAGTGGAATCTCTTCCTTTTCTCTAGTGCAACTACCTCAATTCATTGATCTAAATAAAAGGTTTCAATTGCCTCTCTCTCGATGATTTATTGAACACACTCACATCCTACCTCAAATCGGCAATCTGTTCACCCAAGGAATGCCACAGGGACCACAACCCACTCAAGTTTCACAACCAACTCTAATACCATCTAATGCAGTCACAGTAGGAGGGTCCTCAAAGAGAACAATATAGATTGTGCAACAAGAGTCACACAACGAAAGCAACACATAAAATAGATGCAAATATAGATTCCAACATTCTTATTATAAATTTTTTTTATTACAAATAGCCCACAACATCCAGTCTACAGATTTGGCTCACATGCCTAATTACAACATGTTCAAAATACCATCTTCCTACATGCTCATCGATTCGAGCAAAAATCCTACAATTCAAGTCTTATCTTCCACAAGCATGCCTCCCTAAAGATCTATTACAATTTTTTATATCATATCTAGGGATCCAAAATCATCTGCATCAGCCAAAGATCATTCCAATCTCTGATTAAAGAAAATGTAATGTGTGCATGAATAAGTTGGCCTCAATTTTGCATTAATCCATGGTAAATGCATAAGATTAAGGGTGGACCTATAACCAAGGTTGGGGAAACTCTACAAAACATTTCAAATCACACCGTTAAGATCCGAAGATACGAGAATGATCCACAAGCAATCAAACTAGTCATCAGATAAGAAAATTATTTTGGTGCATGTTCAAGAAACTGCCACTTAATCTGGAAGTGATAACTTGCCAAAAAAAGACCCAATCATGGTCAAATCTTTGAATAAGAAAATTGAAAATTTCCACGATATAAAAATAGATCCACAAGGTCTAGTGAACAAGCATGAAGAAATACCAAATCTTCCAACTTGCACTAAACAAGAATTGAAACAAAGACAAACTGGAATGAAAATATTTTTTTGGTTGATGTAAGATTGCCATGACCCAAGGATGCTCCTACATCAATAAGAGTGACATTGTCCACAATTCTTTGTATATTCGTGGGCTTGACAACATAGGAAAACTACCACTTGGATTCATCACATTATCTATTAAAGTTAGGAAGGTAACATTACAAACTGCAGTCCATGTTATGCCTCGTTATTTTTCCTATAATCTTCTTTTAGTAAGGTCATGGATTCATGTAATGAATGGGGTGTCTTCTACCCTTCATCGTTAAATGAATTGCTTCTACAACAAAAAAGCATATACAATCAAAGGTGACCATGAACCAAATAGTTTACTCATTGAGAAAAAAAAGGAAAATCCTTTTAAAACACTAAAACCAACTATACAAGTGGAACCCGTGCAAGAGAAAGAAAAAGAAAAGAATATTGAAGAAGTTACAAATTTATTGAAAGATGATTGAGATTCCTTAGATTTCACACCTACATTCATGGGAAAATACAAGATCATAAACAAAGATTCTAAAAAGGAAAAGAAAAAGCAATAATGTCAAAAAAAAATTCAAATGCATCCACCTCAACCACTTTAGAAGAAGAAGAAAATTACACAACAAACTTTGATGAATTTGATTATGAGGAACCATAAAATCCGAAAGAAATGAAAAAGCTTTATGGAAGAGGCTATGAACTTATGAAGCAACTTGGGTACAGTGGAAAATGATGCAGTGCTAGAAAACAAGGTATCTATGTCCCTATAGAACCTAACACACAAGAAAAAACTAGTGTTCTTGGTTATTTTCCTTCAATAGAAATAAAAGCATGAAAAAATCCTTCACTCAATATCAACACTCTTACAAAATATTCTTCCAAGACAACTTTAACCTTGGTGCATCCTTAAATAATAGATACTACGTGTGGGAATATCTCACTAGATAGGCATCAAGTTGATACTTTGCCTACTCATTATAATCCATAACATTAGTTACTACTCATTTCCATGTAATAGTTGTAGGATCCTAGTATGCTCACTATTGCATGTTTTACACTCATTGCAAATTATTTCCTTTTTGCAATGAGCAACATATCATCATTCATCTCGGCTCATCCTTGTCGTATAGTTAGTGGGGGAAAAGAATTAGATAGCCTTTTCCTAGTTTTGGCATTTGATGTTGTCCCTTTGGCTAGGTGCTCGCCTTTTGTATATACTGACCAAGATTGGCATGCAAACGACCTACTATAGGTTGACTCACATGTGCCTTACTAGTATTTTTCATTGTTTGCTTTTTCATGTTTCTTTATGTGATTTCATGTGCGTAATGTGATCCCCCGTGTTCTTTTATTGAATGTGTGTCTCTCTCCCTTTGTGCATTCCTCTATATGTATCTACATTATTCTCTATGTCATAAACATTTTATCTTTTTGTTTGTATTTTTACCTTTTGGGGATGACATAATTTGTTGAGACATTTAGGTCTCTTCCATGTTGAATCAAAAGGATTTTTCTTTGTTTTCACTCTCATTGTTTCATTCTTCTAGTTCTATGAGTATTTTGGGAATGATGACATTTTCTGAGCTCTATAATAATATTGTAGCATAGATATACTGACCCCAAATCCATAGATTCCTTATGTATTCTTGGCAGCAAACCCTCCCTCCTTTTTCATGACCTAACTTTATTTCAGAAACATATGAGTTGGCATAGGGATTTCCGAGGAAGCTCACTTGTCTCAGGAGTAAACATTGGCTACTTTAAAGAAATTGCTCACAACAATAATTTTAGCAACCACTTTAATGTTGGGGCATATATTGATGATATCTTTCAGCATTTTTCATGTTTCATGGTGTGATTTTATTTTTTCCTGTGATGCATCCTTTTCTTGGTGGTGTCTTTAGGTTTGATGTCCTCCAAGAGTGTGATATTTCTTAGCGTACAACTTTCCTCTTAGTTGTGATGTGGTGAAATTCATTCCCTAAGTTTTGAATCTTTTACTCTTGACTTGTCCTCTCTTGGAGACATTACACATGATGTTCCCTAAGAAGGAGACCTTACGCGAACTAAGAAAAATCCCTTTGAACAAAAGCCTCTACTAGCATTATTGTTCATAAGTTTTTAGCATAACACATCTTGTTAGGCCTTATGAAGCTCGAACTCTAAATTCAAATCACCTTAGCATAACAAACCTTGCTTGCCTTTGGAGCCTTTCCTAGCATTTTGGTGTCTTATTGAAGTTGTTAGGAGGATAGCTTGTATATGGTATTGGATCCTAATATGATTCTCTCATTTTCCACCCCTTTATTGGAAAACTCAACTAGTGGACAACCTAAAGTTCTGCTACCTCGGAGTGAGCGCAAACAAATGGCTTAGATATGTTCCACATCGCATTGGAAAATCTAGGCATGATCTTCTTGGTATTTTATGTTGTATAATTGTGTATCTTTGTCATTGTTCCATACATAAGTGTGTTGAATGTCTACTTTAGTGTGATTTTGACATGGGGTCATATTCTCACTAAAGTGTGGGAAAAATGTAGTAATAAAAAAAGTATCACTTTTTCACACTTAATTTGGGAATAATTAATAATAAAATGAGCCTAATGTTGCCTTAATTTACTATTGTAATATTTCTTTCACATTCACATTAATTTTAGGGCATTTTAAAACTAAATGGACTCAATTGTGTCTTATTTTTGGTGTTGTAAGGTGTATCTTTACACTTTCACACTTAACTAGGGCTTTATTAATTAATTGAGGTTAATTTTCCTAAATTGGACCCTTTAATTCAAATCCAAGCCTAATTAAATATAAATTATGAGGGATAAAATCCGACATTCATAAATTCCATTATACAACACTTAATTTTGGAAGGTGTGTGTCCTAGACAGGTTACCTAGGACCCATTCACCACATGGTGAATGGGTCCTCACTTAGTCCCAGGACCCTATTTTTACATGATATTTCACCTTGTTTGATGCGTGTTCTAGGCAAGTAGCCTAGGACCCATTCACCACATGATGAGTGGGTCCTCACTTAGACTTAGGACCCCTTTTTTGGATATGTTTTTTGCGATATTTTTATGATTTCAAATTTATAATTCAATGTTGGCTTGTGATATCTGAATTTCGAGAATTAATGTTAAGATATGTTTAAATACAAGGCTATTTCACTTAGTTTCACCTAGAAATTTTATGAGAAAATCCTAATAGCAAGTTTATGAGCTCAAGAGCAATTCAAGAGCATTTTCAAGACATTCAAGGGCAGATTTACAAAAGATTATTGCAACAATCAAGAATCATTTCATCATGTCAAAGATGTATTGCATCATGCATGTTGTTTGAGCTAATGTGTTGATGTAGTGTTCAAGATCTATCAAGCATATCAAAGGTGTTGTTTCTAATCAAGTTTTATGATCAAGATCTACATTCATTGAGGCTACTTCATGCAAGTTTATAGATTTTTCTAAGGTTTAAACAATGATTGGCGAGTTGTGACATTGTTGTTGATTTACCATTCCTTCTTTCATGTTTCATTTCATTTCAAGGCTTAATTACCAAAATGGGGTTTGACTAAGACAAAACCCTATTCCCTAACAATCAACATTTTTCTCTTCTTTGATGTGTAATTGCAAGTTTTAGGTTAAAGATCTTTTGGAGAGCAAAATTGAAGAAAATTGCAATGTTGTCGAAGTTGCAAGAAAAGTTGTCAAATCACAGAAACTAAGCTACAAGGTTTATTTTCGGCTTTCTGATAGTAACCAACTAGAATCTAGGAGTGCAAACTAAGAAGAACAAAACCCAAAAATTGATTTTTTGGAGCCCTAGCCAGGACCTATTCACCATAGGGTGAATGAGTCCTCAGTGAGATTTGAAAAAGCAACTTTGGTGATAGGTACACAACATTTGACCCTTTCGAGGTCTTCCTTTTGACTGATAGTTGGGTTAGATTTAATTTATGTTCCTCATTTGCATATTATAGAACACATTTTGAATGAAATTAGAGGAATATGTGCATCATACTCAATCTATTTTTATCCATACACCCACATCCATTTTTCATTCATTTCATTTTGATGAACCTATTTTTCTATGTTTCAATATGTATACGAAAGTAGAACAAAATTTATCCTAATTAACCTTCCACACTTCTTCGGCGTACCCATTGCACACTAAGATGCAACTGCTAGTATTATATTAATTTTACTTCCCTAACATTATAAATACCATTTATTTATGTGAGAGTGATCTTATATCAATAAAGTTTACTTTTAAAAATATAAAGACTCACAACCCAACAATTGATGCCTCCAACTGTGACATTATTTGTCCAGCTACTAATTGGTAGTGCTCTATCAATAAATTTTTCTTTTAATGATAGAAAAGCTCACCACCCAGTAATTAATGCCTCTCACTCTCACATTTATAATACATAAAAGATCAAACCCAAATGACATTAGGTTTTCCAAGGAGGAATCAAGATCACGCAAAGTTGCACGGAAGTATCATTTCCACGTCAAAAGTGGGCCTCTCCATTGCAATTAGTTACAAGTTGCTGTCAGATCTGTGATAGCTACACAATCAACCGGATGGGTAGTCGTCCACCAAGGCGCTTGCTATATATATTAATAAAGCTTGCGCTGCATTCTTACAAGCTCTCACTAAAACAGCTTACTGCGCTCTCGTTTCTATTTGTTATTCTCTACAGGTGGTTTAGTTTGTGGTGGGGGTCAGTTTATCATGAAGAAAAGCACTAAAAATTTCATTGACATATTGGTGGCCATACTGTTGCCTCCCTTGGGAGTCTTCCTGAAGTTTGGCTGCCATGTGAGAAACATTGTTCTTAATTTCTTTCTTGTTTCTCTTTTGCAATCCTGCCCTAAATTTTTTAGAAAATATTGTTGTGACTGATTGATTGTGCAGGAGAAGTTCTGGATATGCCTGCTGCTGACAATTTTGGGTTACCTGCCCGGAATTATTTATGCCATCTATGTCATCACGAAGTGACACCTCGCTGTCATGCTTTTCCTTTGTATGTAACTTTATTTTATTTTAAGGTTTGGTGTTTGTTTAAGGGTTTGGTAGCTGACTTGTTGGAGAAGAATATTGAAGGGTTTTCACCGGTAGTTATATGGATGTAACGGCAGCAAAACACTTTTATATGTAATATTTATGTTCAATTTACAGAATAATAATATTTTTTTTCTGTCTATAATAATCTTGTCTTCATTCTATCTTTAGGTAATTGAATATCACAAATTTTCATCTCTTTGGTCTCTTTGTTCATTGTAGAAGGGTTTAGTAAATATATCTTATGGAGAAAAATTTCTTGACTTAAATGGCACGAGGGATCACACTTTTTAATTAGTGGTCAACTCTTCATAAGCTCTCTTAAATTTTAGGAGATGCAAATAATTTATCATTAGTTAATAAAAATTCATGGAATAATGTGGATTTATAACAGCCTCCTTCAAATATTATTTCAATAGTGTTAATGTCAAGTTCTTTATTACTAAATATTTTTTCTACACCTACATTTATTTCATTTTTTCCTCATTCTTGTAATTTATGAGATCTCATTATCTTGTCATTTAATAGTTTCACACTCCTACATATCACATCATCTAAAATTTTCATTCTAAAGTTCAATGATTTCAATTTAGATATTGGGTCGATTAAAACCTTAAACGCTTCATTAATCGGGACCTAAATGTTAGATAGATTCAGTTTAGAATATGGCCTACAACCAAAAATTCAATTGATAGAGAACACTTTCTTTCTATGCCCTAGAGCTAAGCATTCCTTTTGATACCTCCCTTAATTGACTTCTTATATTCATCATTTCCTTTGTATACTTCTTACAATCTGGTTAAATTGTGTTTCTTTTTTAATATATGTAATTAGATGCTTATACATGTCATTATAATTAAGCACCACAATAACTATCTATCTCTCTAATGATGAAATGCTAATATTTTATTTTTAGTAGACCTCCTATCACACTTTATTGAAGCTTTGCTATCCTTTCCTATTATTTTGTGATATCTCTCTTTTCCCTATTGAATATATTCCAATATACTTTCATCCTTAATGCTCAATAAAGCTAGCATTTTAATCTTTTCCATATTTCTCTTTCTCTATTGATAATTCCTTTTGTCATGGGTGTTTTCTATTTGGAATTATATTATTCTTTTTAATCATCCCTAATGGTTCAATATAGACCTACCTTAGTAGTTCTATCTTTTCAAAATCTCTTTTAGGATCTCCCTCTTCCATTTGTGATCTCCTAGTTGGCTAACCCTTTGACAATGGTTAGATCCTATTGTACACTACTAGACACCATCAAATCCATTTAATTTCTATTTGTAATATCTTTTAAAATTTTACAGTACTACAAAATTCTCCTTCAGTTCAATCCTATTATTACCACTAACACTATCATTTATAAATCTAGCGTAGAAAAAAGTAACCCTTTTTCACACTTAGTTTGGGAATTTATAATTAATGATAAAATGTACTTAATGATGCCTTATTTAGGGTGTTGTAAAGTGTTTTCTTACACTTTCACACTAATTTATCGCTTCATTAATTAATTGTGGTTAATTGAGCTTAATTGGCCCCTTTAATTCGAATCTAAGCCTTATTAATTGCATTTCCCAAAGGATCTATCCTGACACCCATTAATGATATTGCATAAAATTTAAATTGAAAAATTTGGTGTCCTAGAAAATTGTTTTAGGACCCATTTTCCACATTCGGTGAATGGGTCCTCCTAACCCAGGACACCCCTTTTTTGGCATATTTGAGGTGGGTTTCTAATGTTATTTCTTCTCCCTGAACCTAGGTCCTAGAAAATTGTGCTAGGACCCATTTACCACTTTGGGTGAATGGGTCCTCCTTACTTAGGACACCCCTTTTTGAATTTATTTGTGGTGGGATTTTAATGATTTTGAATCCTAGATCTGATATTAGCTTCGATTATTTGAATTTTTGGGTTAATCCTTAGATTTAGTATAAATATAAGGTTAATTCACATAGTTTCATCCTAACAAGCAATCATAATACTTTCAAGCAATCATGAGTACATTCACAAGAGAATTATAGAGAATCTCAAAGGAATTTAAGGGAAAATTATCAAGGTTTTATTACAGCAATTAAAGATCATATCATCATGTCAAAGGCATAGTGCATGAAGCATGTTGTTGAGCTAGCGTGTTGATGTAGTATTGAAGATCCATTTGCAAGCATTTTTTCACATCTAATTCAAGATTGAGATTTACATTCTATATGGCCACTTCATGTTAGTTTGCAGATTTACATTCCAAGACATCATCCAAGGTATAATCATTTCATGTTTCATGTTTCATGCTTCTATTTCATTATTTCATCATAAGGTTTAATTACCTAAATGGGCTTTGACCAAGGAAAACCCCTATTCTCTAACAATCAATAATTTTCCCTCCTGTTTGATGTGTGTTTGTAGGTTTCTAGGTGGAAGATCAAGTGGAGAATAAGATTGAAGCAAAATTTTCAAAATTATCAAGTTACAAAGTTCTCATCCATATTGCAAGAACACGAAAAACAAGGATACAAAATATGTTTCATATTTTTAGGAGCTAAGCACCGAGGAGCTGGAAGTGCAAATATCAAGGAATAGAACCCAGAAGTGAGGTTTTAGAAACCCTAATAGGGACCCATTTGCCACTTGGGTCGAATGAGTCCTTAATGACCTAAAAACATCAAGTTTTCAACAAGACACATATTGTTTTATCCTCTCAAAACTTCCCTTATTGTCTCTATAATAGTTAGGACTGATTTATGATTGTTATTTAGGAATTTTATCCCTCATAATTGAGTGAAAAATCTCCAAGAAAAATAGTGGTTTATCATCTTGTTAATTGATATAACCCTTTATTTTTCTATGTTTCAATATTTATAGAACCAAATACTAATATTTGAGCTATTTCATGTTGTGTTATAGTGTATAAGCTAGTGCAATGAAAAAATATGATCATAAGATATGTGGCATATTACATATTATTGTAGTGAATTCTAGCATATACCAAATAAAATAAACATCCACACATGTATCATATACACATGAAAAATATCCACAAACTTCATATACATATTATAATATCATGCAACATCTATTTTTGAATTTCTTTACACATATCCATATACATATCCATAAAAAATTATCTTGTATATCTATCATAGTATTTCAATATATCATGCTCTTTACTCTCTCTTACATATATATTCACAGCTTTCATATCTCTTATACATCTTACCTTATCTATATCTCTTTATATTCATATATTTTCATATCTTTATCTATATTGAATTTTTTCATCCTTCTCTCATAGATTCTTTATATATAGGAACAAGTATGTATCCTTGTTTCCATGTACTTTTATCCTTTGGAAGATGTCACAAGTCAATTAATTGTGTCATATTACTATTCTTATGACCTATGGTGGATGCACATCATATATACTTAGTCAATTTTTCTACCAAAACTATTCAATGAAGTTAGGGATAATGAATTAATTTGGAATGTAATATTTCTAAGGTCAAACCTACATGGGTTTCGTAGTGGAAATATGCCTACAAATTAATTGAAAAACCTTGAGTAAATCCCACATACTCTTGAAATCTATAAGGCCTAAAATATATACCATGTAATCCTCAATATTGTCTATTAAAAATATCTTTCCCATTGCTTCATATAATTTCTTAATTGCACATTGGATTAGCTCAATTATTTCTTAGGTGGATTTGGACTTGGATGAAATTTTATCAATTTGGGATTGATTAGTGATGCATAGGGTTTTGAAAGACTTTGGATGTAGCCATACTACATAACATAAAAAGCTGTGGAGTGTAGGAAAAATAAAAATTACACTATATAATAGTCCAATCTTAGTCGAATAATAATTTGAAGACTAAAAATAGAGAATATGAATAAATGAAAATTAACTCACTTATAAAAAATCTTAAACTATTGCTTGGGACTAACAAATGTGATTGATAATGATGTTCAATAAAAATCAAATATTAATAGAATAACATTTTTAAGATTAAACAAAGAAGATATGGAGACATGAAAATGAACTTGAACCTTATAAAAAATACTTAATCTAGTGCTTGAGACTTTGATATGTGATTACATTAATTACTTTTTGAATACATACTAGAAACATTTTCTTACTTTTATACCACAAATTCTACCATGGTTTAATATTATTACAAACTAAGGAATTATAGAAATTTTATATCAATAGCATATAATTTGGATTCTATTAAAATTCATTGGAGATAGTATGCCTAGCTAAATAGAATAATTACTAGTGTATTTACTCATGTAAAGATGAAAATGTATGATGCCCTTAACACTACTGAAATATTTTAGAGACTAAGTAAATTCTAGTAATTGATCATTTAATTCTTTGAGGTCAATAGTAATGTGCCAATTAGCTAAGTTTAACTATACTAAGGAACTAAAGTTCCAAAAAATTGGATTCTTTATTATAAAGAATGAAAACTTGGCCATATGGAAGGGAATTTAGTATGATAAAACATATAATCTTTAAACTATATATGTGAGATTTTGAGGCTAAAGGGGTAAACACAAACCAATGGTTAAGTTCTAAAATTATCAAAATGATATAATTCCATTGGTTCACAAATGTAATGACTAAGTAGGTGAATGTTGAGTGAAAGTAGGTGAAAATTGTCACATCAATCTATTGACTATTTTATAACAAAATTTAATTAGACATGGTGCAATGAAGAATTACTACTGTAAATAAAAGAGGTCTAGCCACATGGTAACATAGGGTTAGTAAGTATTTTCAATCAAGGTTATGATTTTTTTCTGGTTGAGCCCAAGATAAGACTTTTAATCTAAATGAAAAGTGTACATGCATTCTATTTACATAATGTATGACAAGTGGACACATGACATGAGGTAGTTGGATATATAATATCTTGACTCAATAGGTGGTCCAAATCTCACATAAGTAATTTGATTGATTATTTTTTTGATGATAATACATTAAGTTAGGTCATATTGGTAAATGTGACTCAACACATCAGTTAAACCAATGTATAGTTTTGTTTCAAAGTGCATTCATAAATATTAAATTCTATGACCTACTATGAAATTTTGGTTTGCACATAATAAAGAAAAATATATAAGTTTAAGCTAATGGAGGTTAATTATGAACGACAAAGAATTAAGTGAATTTTTATCTTGATGAAGAATACACAATAGAATAGTTAAGAACTCTTAGTGCATTGAGTACAGTGGTGTGTACAACCACATTTTAAAAGGTGGGATACACAAACCTAAGTGGATGGGTGATTTTTCTATATATATAGTAAAATTCAAATGAATGAAAGGCTATTTTAATCATAATATGGGTTTTAACATTGTTTACATAGCCCAAAATTAGCTATTGATTTATAAAACATACCCCAACACAGATACAAACTTTTTAAATGTCCATGACAATAGCCAAACAAAATTTAGATTATGAGAAAAAAAAATATTTGACACACACGAAAAATTGCCTACACCTTGGAAAAATAATTCTCTTATATTTTTTGGAACTTTGTAAACTATCAATTATGCGTGAAAGTCAACTTCAATTATTTTTTTATATACACAAACATGATTCATGATTTATGTTTTCTTAGTTACCCACATTGATAAGTACCAATTAGTTGTTAGGATTGTTTTTTTTTTTAAGTAAAAATTTAATTTTTGTAAATAGAGATGTGACCATTCTTGTGATTGCAAGGAATGTAAGGTATTATAAATACTTCCTCCACTAATCTTGAGAGGAGGATTATGCAATATATATATATATATATATATATATATATATATATATATATATATATATATATATATATATATATATATATATATATATATATATATATATTTAAAAAAGTTACAAAAATTAAATAAAAATAAACATAAATATGATTCATACCACAACACAATGATTTACATTGGAAAAAAAAAAATTAGTAGAAAAACCCCATACTCTAAAAGATACCTAATATATTATTCAAAAATCAAGAAGAATATAATATACTCAAGTAGAGAAAGATTTCTAAATAATATCACCAACCAGTGATCTAAAGAAAACTCAACATCCACGAGTCTCTAAGACATGATGCAATATAATACCTAGCCATAATACAATTCCCTCAAAAATGGAGGGATACCTTCTAGGGAAAGAAAAGTAAACATAATATCGACCATAAAATCTATGACATAACAATGAATGGTTTACATTTATAATGTAATATATATATATATATTATATAATGTGGCTTGCAGAAATATTGGCCCTAAACCCCCTGATGCAATCAAGGATGGAGGGTCTAGAATGGACTGTCCAGCCTTGTAGTATAATTCAACACAAAAAAGATAATTGAAAATATAAAAAACACATTCATATAGGCCTTCTCCGATACAAATTTCAACAGGCTCCATAGGCCACCACAACCTTATTTGCTACTAAATATAGAATTGGTTCCTAACTCCAATTCCCTAGTTGTTGACCCCATCATCTACTCACTATGTTTTCTACTGAATTTAGAGAGATTATAAACTAGATCTAAGTATTGGGAGTGATCCCTATCAAACTCAATTAGGTTCCAAGTCTAATGTCCAATGAAATGTGTATGTCAACCCCAAGGAACTGAAGAAGAATCAAACATAAGTGTGGATGGGTGCAGACCCAATTGGGATTGGTCATGTCCTATCTCCATCTTGTGATGAGCTATGAAGACTCCTTAAGATACATGAATATTTTTCACATCACCTTTAATAGACCTAGGTCCAAGTTGCTCATTTAGGTGATCTTTTGGTGAAGGGTTCTTCTAGATTGTAGTGTCATGGGGGCTATCACCTATGTATGTTGTCATAGAATTCCATTCTTCCTTCATTCAAATCTGGAAGGGAAAACTAGTTGTTGTGATAAGATGTTGTAAGATTAATTGGGATGCTCCTACATCAAACTCTTGAGGTTATTTGAAAAGTGCACCTTGCATGTTTGCAGCTCTAAAAATGATCCAAGTCATAAAAATTCAGCTTCTAAGATCCACATTGCATCCTCTTTTAGCCTATCTTTCCACTTGGCTAGATATTCCCTATATTCCCTGTTTCGAGTGTTGTGCTTAATTTTTCTATCTAGAATCTACTCTAACTACTTTGAGTGTTGTTGTGGTAACTAGTCTTGGTGAGGCATTGTTATATTGTCTCCTTTTGAATACTTTCCATGGAATGGATAGAGGTTTGTAATATTGAAGATTGGTGAAATATCAATTCCCTCTAGTAACTCCACCTCATAAGCATTATCATAATCAAGTCTTCACATGATCTTACATGGATCAAATTTCTTCATCTTCAGCTTGTTGTAAGTGCCTATCAGAAACCTCTCCTTCCAAAGTTACACCATGATAGTGTGTTTGGGTATAAAAAGTTATGGGTTTCAAAACACACCATGATTTCTAACCTATAGTTCACATGGTACATAAAACACACCATGTTTTTTAACCTCTATTGTGGAACACATATTCAATTTACCCAATAAAAAGAACAATTGTGTTATTTGTAATTAAAAAAATAGTAATTTGTAACTTGCACTCCACATGGTACCCAAATTAGTGTTGGTTAAAATGAAAAATGTTTCTTCAAACCTACAATTTCTTATACGAAGCAATATATGTGCAATGTGAAGTATGTACTATGAATGATACCCTATGAAATCCATACTAATTATAAACTATAAAATATTGGTCACATGGGATTGTGTGTAATATTTTCTTTCTGTATATTTGGAGAGGAGAGTTTCATCCACCACTATAGTTATCCTTACTTTTCCCTTCATCATAATGTAAAACACATGATCAAGAGAAAATATTTTTCATAATCATTTTTAGCTTATAAGTATTTCTACATTTCTATTACCAATGTGTTGGGCTCCACTTAAGAAAGATTGATTAAAAATACAATATAATTTGGACAACTAGAAGAAAAAAAGAACCATGTTAGAATACACATTATGCTTTCCCAAATGCTCTTTAATTATAATGTAATTCAAGATATAAGACATCTGATTTTTTCAATTCCCTTATATCTATCCCCTATCTATATAATACCCTTATAATAATGGCCTTATTTGTATAATATAATTATGTGTTTTCCATATGTATCCTTCCCAATACTTGTGTATTTTTAGATATATTGAATTTTCACATCAGCAACACTCCATCCATCATCAACCAATCTTGGTTTTCCATCTTGATTGAGGTAACATCATTTTCACCTTTAGATCATTATATGCATACTTTCTTTCTTGTGCATGTTGAAAAATACAATGTGTAGTTCAACCTGGAACATATATACAATTAAATCTTATCACAACCCTAGAGAAACATAAAATACAAAATACAATTTAGTTGGGTTTCTAATACCTCCATTTTGTGAAGATAAAGGTTTTGTAATCCAACCCTTCCTTTAAGATAATCTCAAATGAGAATAAAAATGCATCTTACAAACTATGAACTAAACTTGTGTAGGTTGAACCACACAATGTGTAATTGAAACTGCAACTTTATATTTATAATTAAATAATATCAAAACCCTAAAAGAGCATAAAATTTGGAAAATAGTTTTGTTGGGGTGCACATACCTCTATTACTTGAAGATAAAAGTTGTGAAATCCAACCAATCCTTTGAGATAACCTTAAATGAGCAAAAAACCATATCTTATGAACCATGAACTAAACTTGTCCATGTTGAACAACACAATGTGTAGTTCAACCTACAACTTTTTATATATAATGAAATACTATCAGAACCCTACAACAACATATAATTAGGAAATGAATTATTCCTCTGATATGTGAAAGTAAAGGTTGTGAAATCCACCCATTCCTTTGAGATAGCCTCAAATAAGTAGAAAAAAAAATTCTACCAACCATGAACTAAAATTGTGCAAGTTGAACAACACAATGTGTAGTTCAACTTGCAACTTTAAATTAAAGCGCATAATGCTTTGTTAATTGAAAATTGGCCTATTACTTGAACTAGATTTATTGTAAAACCTACAAGACTCTATTAATTCATGAGAAGTGTGTTAATTAAACCAAATTTACTTTTAAACTCATAACCCTTTATTCATTGGGAAGTGGTTTGTTAATTAAATGGGTATGTGGATGGGGGATGGTATAAAATAAAATACGAGGGATAAAGAGATGGGGGATTATGAATGTAATAATTAAATTGATGACAATTATGATAAATTCTATAAGACGATAGAAGTTATCAAAAATGTATACTCCATTAGAATTACAATAATTTATTTTTCCTCTAACTTGTACGAAAGATTAATCCAATTCTATAGGAGAGGAGCTCTCTCATAAGGAGAACAAATCTGAAATAGAACCCATGAAAGATGAGATAGATGAACTAAAAAAAAAAGACTTGGGACTTGGTTGACTTAGTTTAATATAAGGAATCCATGGTTGCAAGTGGGTTTACAAGAAGAAATTTAGAGTATAAAAAACATTATAAAAGGTACAAGGATAGTTGGTGCAATGGGTTATTCTAATGTAGAAGGATATAATTTAGTGAGATCTTTTCTCTTGTATCTATGTTGAATTTAATTAGGGTGTTGTTTCTATAGCTACATAATTTTATTTTTATGTGGAAAAAATACATTTTGATACAAAATAATGGTATGGATATTTAGATGAGAAAATCTATACTTTTCAACCTAAATAATGGGTATAGAATATTTGGTTTGTAAACTAAAAGGTTCTTTGTATGGATTAAAGTAGTCACCATGTAGTCTCAAAAACTTCATCCATATACATTAGAATTGTGTTTTCCAAGGAATCAAGTTAGTTTAATTATAGATTTACATGTTGACAACATGTTAATCATTAGGGATAATGAAGTGTTGATTACATAACTCAAGGTTTAATTGGATTATAGGTTTGAGATGAAAGATCAAGTGTTATAAGATACGTCCTCGGTATATAAATACATAGAAAGATGGATAATACGAAGCTATGGTTAAACTAGAGGAAGTATCTTGGGACTATTGTATAGCGATTCAACATGCACAAAGATAGTCCTATAAGTATTCCTTTACCAATAGCCACTAAGTTGAGGCTATAAAAAATCCCTAAATCTATAAAGTTTTTGAGAGAAACAAAAAATATTTCTTATTCAATTGTAATTGATAGCTCCATATATGCACTAATATGTATGAGGCTTACACATTACTTGAGCAAGGGGAGTTATATGTTAGCTCATGCCAAATATTTTTAAATAGCATTAGATGTAGGTGAACATATTTTCTATATACTTTAAATGAATTTTAAACTAATATTTTTGCTATCATGACACTAATAATGTGGAAAAGATGTTGAATGGGTTGATTATTGTTTTTGATTGGGATTAATATTTGGGTAGCTAGATATCAACAAGTGGTTATGTGTTTACTCTATGGATTAAAGAGATGGAGTGTGTGGATTCTTTGCTTTTGGATTAGAAATTCTGGATACCATTATGGGTTTTAACTTTCGATGAATTTTTAATTTCATTTTTGGGATTCACATGGTTTTTTTAAATTTATTTTGATTTGGTAGGCCTTTATGGCCTTTGAGATTGATTGCACTTTTGGATTTGTTTTTTCTATTTTTTACCATGTTGTTTTTAGGGTAAATGGTGATCCTTAAATTTTTGTGGATGTGCATTTGTATGCATGCTTTCATTAGCATCCAAATTTCATCCACTAGAAATGGTATGGGTGAAAGGAGATGGGTGATAGCATGGATGGGGTGTATGAATGATGGATTTTGGATAACATTCATAGAGGTGGGGTATTGTTGATCCTGGTTGCGAATTATAGGAGTGGGATGTCTAGGATGGGTGAGATGGATAGGGGATTTGTAGATGAGGGGATCGGTAGGATGAGATGAGGGATGGTATTTTGGAATATAAGGACCCAGAAATGACTTAGTAGGTGGGGGAGATGTGATGGTGGATTATGGGATATAAAGAACCAAAATGGATTTCTAGTATGAAGGAGGGATAAGGATAATGTTTTTGTGTTGGTATGATGGAGGAGGGGGATAGTGACAAATGGTTTGGTGGAATGGTGAGAAACACCTATTGTGGTCTTGGGAGAATTTCTCTTAGATTTCACAAAGATTGTAACAATATTTTTGGATTTCCTTGAGATATGCAGTCAAGGCCTTTTGATGGAGTTTCTTTGGTTTGGGTGGAATCCAATATAACTTGTTCATGTAGGCCTAAGCCTTTACCTTGATAATTAATGTTCTTGAGAATCTAATTTAAATTAGGGTGTTTATCATTTTTGCAGCAAGCTACAATTTCATTGTTAAGTGGAAGAGGATGGATGATTAAATTATAATTTTAGACTAGTTTGAAGAACATATTATGATTTCCAATATGAGTGATTTTTTTCTTCCTACTATAAGATACAAATTAAGTTTTCAATTAATCTTTTATATCAAATAATTAGTATGGATTTCATAGTGTATCCTTCACAGTTCACATTTCACACTTTAGATGTTGATTCTTATAAGAAATTATAGATTTGAAGAAACATAGTGTCTTTTTACCTACACTAATTTGGGTATCATGTTAAGTGTAGGTTACAAGACACAATGTGTTTTGAAATGTCAACAAGAAGTTGGTTTGTTATTAGGTAAATTGGGTATTTGTTTTTGTGGATGCAATCACATTGCTCAAACAAACAACTATTAGTAAAATTTAAGCAAATCGAATAAGACATCCCTATGAAATACCAAATCATGCTTCATAATGCAATCAAAACAACAAAATATCAAATGAACTAAATGAAAGCATAAGGAAGCAAGAATCAAACTCTATCTCATATTGGATTGGTGCTATTGTGGAAAATAGCCCTTTTCCAATCCTTGCTTAAGCTCCATGATGAAATTGCTATGAAGAATGATATGAAATGCTATGATGGGAAAAGTCAGCTTATCGTGTAAATGGAGAGAGTGACTTTGCATAGGATTTGTGTAGGGATGAAATTGTGGAGGATTTGTTTGAAGAATGATGCCTCTATTTGTAGATTTTAAAATGCTAAGAGTGCTCAAAAGGGACCAATGTGGGACTAAAAACAAGCCAATGATAAGAGGCCACTTGTCATCATGTCATAGGTTGAGGGATGTGCAAGATTTGGGAAATGTGCCCAAGAGGGGGAAATTTCAAATTTGAATTTGAGAGTTAATGCTAAGTTTGACCTTTGCAAGGGAAATGTAAGAGACATTAATTGCTTTGTTGGATGTGCATGTCCACTTGATTTTGAATTCAAACTTGAGGGAATATTCCTCAAAGATGTCATGTTGATGGAAAATGTTGGATTTAATAAATCAATAAATTGATTTATTTGTGCAAGTGGCAAAATCTAGAGAATGTGATGGGTAGTTAGGTTAGGGCTAATTAGGATTAGATTATCTTAATGATGATTGTGATGGTTTTGACCTTTATGACTTAAATATTTGGATTTATTTTAAACCTAAAAGGATGGAAAATGTATTTGGATTTAATTAAATGAATGTTTGATTTATTTGAATCAAAAGGTAGATGATAAAGTTTATTTAATTTTTAAATTAATGTCCTTAGGAGGTTGGAAATTAATGAGTTTACCTAATGAATGGATGGAGGTGAACTTTGATTAATTGATGAATGGACCTAATGCTAATTTTGTGCATATCTACGCTTATAGTAGATGTTACAAAACATGGTGTGTTTTGGGTATCATGTAAAGTGCAGTTTACTTTCTTACACTAATCTTGAGAAGAAAGTTATGGGAAAAAAATATTATAATATTTACAAAAATTAAATAAAAAATAAAGATAAATACCATTCACACCACAACACAGTACATTACATGGGAAAAGCTCTTTCAAAAGAAAATTCCCAAAGTGCAAAATTTTCCCAATATATTATTCAAAAATAAAGAAGATTATAATATACTTGCAAAGGAAGTTTTCTCAAGAGTATTACCAATAAGAGATCTGGAGGCAACTCAATATCTATGAAACTCTTAGACACAATACAATGCAATATCTAGTCGTAATATGATTCCCTCATAGAAGGAGTATCACCTTATAAAAAAGCAAGGGCAACATAATCTCTATTGCCAAATATATGATCTAATGATGAGCGGTCTAGATTTATAATGAAAATTATATGTATAAAATATACCCCTCCTCGCTTGCAACCCCGACACTCAAATTGCAAGGTTGAGACACCATTTTCCTAATGGTGATCTAGTCTAGGGGCCATAATTATATCTATGGTTCTGTTCAAGATAGGAAAGCTACCATGAATTGAGTCATATAAGTTTTGAATTGAGAAATAACACATATCAAGCTTAGGTAAGTGATAATGAAGAAAAAAAATGTATTATATGCTATAATCATATATTAAAAAATCACAAAAATTTATTAAAAAAAATATACACAAAAATATTATTTATTTATAACAATTTGAATAAATTGTTTTTATTAAATAATTAAAAATTGTAACAAACAGATTAAAAAATTTGAATAGAACTGAAAAAAAGCTCTACACAAACTAATTAAAGATTTAGAAAGAAATATCCCTTTTATAAACAACTTTACTTTAGAAAATGACTTGTATGTTTTTTTCAAATAATTTATAACGAAAATGACTATTAAAATATAAAATAATTGAAATTTAAAAATAATTTAGCTACGGAAGAAAAGAATGACACTTATTCACATATAGTAAGCATCTAGGCCAAAGTCCATTTAAACACGCTATTCCCTTTTCACGTCACTAACACCCCATAAACACACTACTTACAGTAGAATCAGCCGGCGTGAAATGTGCCGGCGTGAAATGTGGACAAGCTGAAGCCATCAATGTACTGAAGCCGTTCTGAGCATTACAACTGTCTTTAAATAGACATTTTAGTTCTGAGCGAGACAGAAATAATTTTCTAATTACTTCCGAGATGCAGAGTTCCTTTCAACCATTCGGCATGCCAGGAAGAATAATTGGTAAACCACATTTTGTTTCATTAGCAGTGGAGATACCATACCCTTACGTCACATGGATTCACAAGATATGAAATGGAATTTGTTATGAAAATGCTTCTCCATGGCTCTGTTCTCCCTCTGTGGGCCCTACGACCTTGGCAACCAATCGGCAAAACTTCTTCGACTGAAACACTCCGAACACTTGAATTTCAAGAGAAAACAGAAGATATAAAAGCCCATTTGAACATTAAGACCTACCAAACATATTTTTATAAGTTCCTGGTTTGCTATAGCAATGGGTATTTCAGTTGTTTCACATATTGTATCTGCGCTAAACAATATGTCAGTGATAGTAATCCTGGCCATTGTGATCGCTTTTACGATAATCTTAAAATTCTTCTGTTTCGATTCTTGCTATGCTCGAAGTGCGACCTCAAGAAGGCGCAATGGATTTGACTATCCAGACAATGTTTTCCCAACTATGGAAAGCATCGGTTTAGATAAAGAGACTCTTGATGCTCTGCCTATAGCTGAATACCAACCAAAGAATATGAATGATGATCTCGAATGCGTAGTGTGTCTGTCTAAATTTGAAGAGAATGAGAAAATTAGGGTTTTGCCCAACTGTAATCATAGCTTTCATACAGAGTGCATAAATATGTGGTTACATTCCCACACTAGTTGTCCTATTTGCAGACAAAGGGTGTCATCCAATAGATCTCCCACTGTAACGAGTTCAAGAACAGGGAGAGAAGCCATTGCCTCAAATATGGATACTACAAGTGTGAGCTTTGTTCGTTGGCATCTGGTGAGAGGGCAGAGAAGCTCTAGTGCACTGCAGTACTCGAACCCAGTAAACGAATTAGTGCTGGCGAGCCAGGCTTTGAGGCATCAAGAAATGTACGTTGGAAGACCAGTGCTACACACTGCTATTGACATTGGACCTTACTAGTCTAATCATAGCTTTGCTTCTTCAAATAAGCAGTGTTCCTCCCACTTCTCTCCCTCTTATGTACCCAATATCTTCCTCAGCTCCCCTTGTGTGTCATGTATCTACAGATAATGGAAAGCAGTTCTCTTTTTCATGTGATATGCTTTATGTCCTTTGCCTTCCTGCGTTTGATAGAATAGCTGTGTTCTTCATACATCGCAGAGATTTGTATTACATTTGTCTTTCCAGTGGCCATAGGAGAACAACTCACCAAAGGGGAACGAAGATAAGTCTTCGATGGTCATGATCGACAAGCTCCTGTTAACGATGGATCATTCTAGGCGAATTTCCCTCATAAAAATGTAAATTCTAACTACTTTTACTGAAAGATTATACGGAGTAAACATCCTACACACCATAGATTTTGAAATAGATTGACTTCCCAATAACACCTGTGGAATATTCTATGATTTCCATCGTCAGAATGTAGAGAATCCGAAAAGAAAAAAATTACACAATCAA
>VDFB02252616.1:60454429-60574195 GCA_007258455.2 Sequoia sempervirens
TGCTAGGACCCATTCACCCTATGTCGAATGGGTCCTCCTTAACTAAGGACAACCCTTTTTGAATTTTTTTGTGGTGGGATTTTAATGATTTTGAATCCTAGATCTGATGTTAGCTTGTGTTATTTGAGCTTTGGGATTAAATCTTAAGTTAGTATAAATATAAGTTAAATTCATAAATTTTCATGCTAACAAGCAATCCTAAGACTTTCAAGCAATCAATAGTACATTCACAAAGAACTGTATAGAGCATCTCAAAGGAATTCAAGGGAAAATTATCAAATTTTTATTGTAGCAATTCAAGATCATATCATCATGTCAAAGACATAGTGCATCAAGCATGGTGTTGAGCTAGTTTGTTGATGTAGTATTGAAGATCCATTTGCAAGCATTTTTTCACATCTAATTCAAGATCAAGATCTACATTCTACATGGCCATTTCATGTTAGTTCACTGATTTACATTACAATACATCATGCAAGGTATCATCATTTCATGTTTCATGCTTCTATTTCATTATTTCATCATAAGGTTAAATAATTACCTAAATGGGGTTTGGCCAAAGGAAAACCCTATTCTCTAACAATCAACAAGTTTCCTCCCCTTTGATGTATGTTTTGTAGGTTTCACAGGTTGGTCAGTGGAGAACAAGATTGGAAACAAGATTTTCAAAATTGTCCAAGTTAGAAATTCTCATCCATGTGCAAGAACACAAAAAAGGATACAGAAATGTGACATATTTTTAGAGGTTGAGCACCAAGGACACGGGGTGCAAATATCAAGGAATGAGAGAACCCGAAGTTAGTTTTTATAAACCTAAAAAGACCCATTTGCCACTTGGGTAGAATGAATCCACAATGACCCTAAAAACATCAAGTTTTCAACAAGACACATATTGAACATCTATCAAAACTTCCTTATTGTTTCTATAATACTTAGGACTGATTTTTTATTGTTATTTAATTTTATTCCTCATAATTGAGTGAAAAATATCTAAGAAAATAATGGTTTGTTATCTTGTTAATTGATATAACCCTCTATTTTTCTATGTTTCAATATTTATAGAACCAAATATCGATATTTGAGATATTTCAAATGTTGTGTCCATAGTGTGTGGCTAGTGCGATGAAAAAATATGATCATAAGATATGTGGTCTGTACATATTATTGTAGTGAATTCTAGCATATGCCAAATAAAATAAACATCCACACATGGATCATATACAGATGAAAAATATCCACAAACTTCATATACGTATTATAATATCATGCACCATCTATTTTTGAATTTATTTACACATATCCATATACATATCCAAAAAAAATTCTCCCATATATCTATCGTAGTATTTCAATATATCATGCTCTTTTCTCTCTCTTACATATATATATTCACACCTTTCATATCTCTTATACATCTTACCTTATCTATATCTCTCTATATTCATATATTTTCATATCTTTACCTATATTGAATTTTTCATCCTTCTCTCATAGATTCTTTATATATAGGAACAAGTCCATATCCTTGTTTCCATGTATTTTTATCCTTTGGAGGTGTCAGAGTCAATTAATTGTGTCATATTACTATTCTTATGACCTATGGTGGATGCACATCATATATACTTAGTCAATTTTTCTGCCAAAACTATTCAAATTAAGTTAGGGATAATGAATTAATTTGGAATGTAATATTTCTAAGGATCCAAACTTACATGGGTTTCATAGTTGAAATATACCTACAAATTAATTGAAAAACAGAGTAAATCCACATACTCTTGAAATATATAAGGCCTAAAATATATACCATGTAATCCTCAATATTGTCTATTCAAAATATATTTCCCATTGTTTCATATAATTTCTTAATTGCGCATTGGATTAGCTCAATTATTTCTAGGTGGATTTGGAGTTGCATGAAATTTTATCAATTTGGGATTGGTTAGTGATGCATAGGGTTTTGAAAGATTTTGGATGTAGCCATACTACATAACATAAAAAGGTGTGGAGTGTAGGAAAAATAAAAATTACACTATATAATAGTCCAATCTTAGTCGAATAATAATTTGAAGACTAAAAATAGAGAATATGAATAAATGAGAATTAACTCACTTATAAAAAATCTTAAACTAGTGCTTGGGACTAACAAATGTGATTGATAATGATGTTCAATAAAAATCCAATATTAATAGAATAACATTTTTAAGATTAAAGAAAGAAGATATGGAGACATGAAAATGAACTTGAACCTTATAAAAAATGCTTAATCTAGTGCTTGATACTTTGATATGTGATTACATTACTTATTTTTTGAATACATACTAGAAAAAAATTCTTACTTTTATCTCACAAATTCTAGAATGGTTTAATATTATTACAAACTAAGGAATTATAGAAATTTGATATCAATAGCATATAATTTGAATTCTATTAAAATTCATTGGAGATAGTATGCCTTAGCTTAATAGAATAATTACTAGTGTAATTACTCATGTAAAGATGAAAATGTATGATGCCCTTAACACTATTGAAATCTTTTAGAGACTAGGTAAATTCTAGTAATTGATCATTTAATTCTTTGAGGTCAATAGTAATGTGCCAATGAGCTAAGTTTAACTATACTAAGGAACTAAAGTTCCAAAAAATAGCATTCTTTATTATAAAGAATGAAAACTTGGCCATATGGAAGGTAATTTAGTATGATAAAAAATATAATCTTTAAACTGTATATGTGAGATTTTGAGGCTAAAGGGGTAAACAAAATCCAATGGTTAAGTTATAACATTATCAAAAAGATAGAATTTCATTGGTTCACAAATGTAATGACTAAGTAGGTGAATGTTGAGTGAAAGTAGGTGAAAATTGTCACATCAATCTATTGACTATTTTGTAAGAAAATTTAATTAGACATGGTGTAATGAAGAATTCCTAGTGTAAATAAAAGAGGTAGAGCCACATGTTAACATAGGGTTAGTAAGTATTTTCAATCAAGGTTATGACTTTTTCTAGTAGAGCCCAAGGTGAGACTTTTAATCTAAATGAAAAGTGCACATACATTATATTTACATAATGTATGACAAGTGGACACATGACATGAGGTAGTTGGATATATAATATCTTGGTTCAATAGGTGGTCTGAATTTTACATAAGTAATTTGATTGATTTTTTATTTTTTTGGTGCTAATACATTAAGTTGGGTCATATTGGTAAATGCGACTCAACACATCAGTTAAACCAATGCATAGGTTTGTTTCAAAGTGCATTCATACATCTTAAATTCTATGACCTACTATGAAATTTTGGTTTGCACATAATAAAGAAAAATATACAAGTTTAAGCTAATGGAGGTTAATTATGAATGATAAAGAATTAAGTGAATTTTTATCTTGATGAAGAATACATAATAGAATAGTTAAGAACTCTTAGTGCATTGAGTACACTCGTGTGTAGAGCCACATTTTAAAAGGTGGGATACACAAACCTAAGTGGATGGGTCAATTTTCTATATATAGTAAAATTCAAATGAATGAAAGGCTATTTTAATCATAATATGGGTTTTAACATTGTTTACATAGCCCAAAATTAGCTATTGATTTATAAAACATACCCCAACACAAATAAAAACTTTTTAAATGTCCATGACAATAGCCAAACAAAATTTAGATTATGAGAAAAGAAAATATTTGACACACATAGAAAATTGCCAACACCTTGGAAAAATAGTTCTCTTATATTTTTTGGCACTTTGTAAACTATCAATTATGTGTGAAAGTCAACTTCAATTAATTTTTTATATACACAAACATGATTCATGATTTATGTTTTCTTAGTTACACACATTGATAAGTACCAATTAGTTGTTAGTATTGTTTTTTTTTTAATAGAGATGTGACCATTCTTGTGATTGCAAGGAATATAAGGTATTATAAATACTTCCTACACTAATCTTGAGAGGAGGGTTATGAAATATATATATATTTAAAAAAGTTACAAAAATTAAATAAAAATAAACATAAATATGATTCATACCACAACACAATGATTTACATTGGAAAAAAAAAAATTAGTAGAAAAACCCCATACTCTAAAAGATACCTAATATATTATTCAAAAATCAAGAAGAATATAATATACTCAAGTAGAGAAAGATTTCTAAATAATATCACCAACCAGTGATCTAAAGAAAACTCAACATCCACGAGTCTCTAAGACATGATGCAATATAATACCTAGCCATAATACAATTCCCTCAAAAATGGAGGGATACCTTCTAGGGAAAGAAAAGTAAACATAATATCGACCATAAAATCTATGACATAACAATGAATGGTTTACATTTATAATGTAATATATATATATATATTATATAATGTGGCTTGCAGAAATATTGGCCCTAAACCCCCTGATGCAATCAAGGATGGAGGGTCTAGAATGGACTGTCCAGCCTTGTAGTATAATTCAACACAAAAAAGATAATTGAAAATATAAAAAACACATTCATATAGGCCTTCTCCGATACAAATTTCAACAGGCTCCATAGGCCACCACAACCTTATTTGCTACTAAATATAGAATTGGTTCCTAACTCCAATTCCCTAGTTGTTGACCCCATCATCTACTCACTATGTTTTCTACTGAATTTAGAGAGATTATAAACTAGATCTAAGTATTGGGAGTGATCCCTATCAAACTCAATTAGGTTCCAAGTCTAATGTCCAATGAAATGTGTATGTCAACCCCAAGGAACTGAAGAAGAATCAAACATAAGTGTGGATGGGTGCAGACCCAATTGGGATTGGTCATGTCCTATCTCCATCTTGTGATGAGCTATGAAGACTCCTTAAGATACATGAATATTTTTCACATCACCTTTAATAGACCTAGGTCCAAGTTGCTCATTTAGGTGATCTTTTGGTGAAGGGTTCTTCTAGATTGTAGTGTCATGGGGGCTATCACCTATGTATGTTGTCATAGAATTCCATTCTTCCTTCATTCAAATCTGGAAGGGAAAACTAGTTGTTGTGATAAGATGTTGTAAGATTAATTGGGATGCTCCTACATCAAACTCTTGAGGTTATTTGAAAAGTGCACCTTGCATGTTTGCAGCTCTAAAAATGATCCAAGTCATAAAAATTCAGCTTCTAAGATCCACATTGCATCCTCTTTTAGCCTATCTTTCCACTTGGCTAGATATTCCCTATATTCCCTGTTTCGAGTGTTGTGCTTAATTTTTCTATCTAGAATCTACTCTAACTACTTTGAGTGTTGTTGTGGTAACTAGTCTTGGTGAGGCATTGTTATATTGTCTCCTTTTGAATACTTTCCATGGAATGGATAGAGGTTTGTAATATTGAAGATTGGTGAAATATCAATTCCCTCTAGTAACTCCACCTCATAAGCATTATCATAATCAAGTCTTCACATGATCTTACATGGATCAAATTTCTTCATCTTCAGCTTGTTGTAAGTGCCTATCAGAAACCTCTCCTTCCAAAGATACACCATGATGGTGTGTTTGGGTATAAAAAATTATGGGTTTCAAAACACACCATGATTTCTAACCTATAGTTCACATGGTACATAAAACACACCATGTTTTTTAACCTCTATTGTGGAACACATATTCAATTTACCCAATAAAAAGAACAATTGTGTTATTTGTAATTAAAAAAATAGTAATTTGTAACTTGCACTCCACATGGTACCCAAATTAGTGTTGGTTAAAATGAAAAATGTTTCTTCAAACCTACAATTTCTTATACGAAGCAATATATGTGCAATGTGAAGTATGTACTATGAATGATACCCTATGAAATCCATACTAATTATAAACTATAAAATATTGGTCACATGGTATTGTGTGTAATATTTTCTTTTTGTATATTTGGAGAGGAGAGTTTCATCCACCACTATAGTTATCCTTACTTTTCCCTTCATCATAATGTAAAACACATGATCAAGAGAAAATATTTTTCATAATCATTTTTAGCTTATAAGTATTTCTGCATTTCTATTACCAATGTGTTGGGCTCCACTTAAGAAAGATTGATTAAAAATACAATATAATTTGGACAACTAGAAGAAAAAAAGAACCATGTTAGAATACACATTATGCTTTCCCAAATGCTCTTTAATTATAATGTAATTCAAGATATAAGACATCTGATTTTTTCAATTCCCTTATATCTATCCCCTATCTATATAATACCCTTATAATAATGGCCTTATTTGTATAATATAATTATGTGTTTTCCATATGTATCCTTCCCAATACTTGTGTATTTTTAGATATATTGAATTTTCACATCAGCAACACTCCATCCATCATCAACCAATCTTGGTTTTCCATCTTGATTGAGGTAACATCATTTTCACCTTTAGATCATTATATGCATACTTTCTTTCTTGTGCATGTTGAAAAATACAATGTGTAGTTCAACCTGGAACATATATACAATTAAATCTTATCACAACCCTAGAGAAACATAAAATACAAAATACAATTTAGTTGGGTTTCTAATACCTCCATTTTGTGAAGATAAAGGTTTTGTAATCCAACCCTTCCTTTAAGATAATCTCAAATGAGAATAAAAATGCATCTTACAAACTATGAACTAAACTTGTGTAGGTTGAACCACACAATGTGTAATTGAAACTGCAACTTTATATTTATAATTAAATAATATCAAAACCCTAAAAGAGCATAAAATTTGGAAAATAGTTTTGTTGGGGTGCACATACCTCTATTACTTGAAGATAAAAGTTGTGAAATCCAACCAATCCTTTGAGATAACCTTAAATGAGCAAAAAACCATATCTTATGAACCATGAACTAAACTTGTCCATGTTGAACAACACAATGTGTAGTTCAACCTACAACTTTTTATATATAATGAAATACTATCAGAACCCTACAACAACATATAATTAGGAAATGAATTATTCCTCTGATATGTGAAAGTAAAGGTTGTGAAATCCACCCATTCCTTTGAGATAGCCTCAAATAACTAGAAAAAAAAATTCTACCAACCATGAACTAAACTTGTGCAAGTTGAACAACACAATGTGTAGTTCAACTTGCAACTTTAAATTAAAGCGCATAATGCTTTGTTAATTGAAAATTGTCCTATTACTTGAACTAGATTTATTGTAAAACCTACAAGACTCTATTAATTCATGAGAAATGTGTTAATTAAACCAAATTTACTTTTAAACTCATAACCCTTTATTCATTGGGAAGTAGTTTGTTAATTAAATGGGTATGTGGATGGGGGATGGTATAAAATAAAATACGAGGGATAAAGAGATGGGGGATTATGAATGTAATAATTAAATTGATGACAATTATGATAAATTCTATAAGACGATAGAAGTTATCAAAAATGTATACTCCATTAGAATTACAATAATTTATTTTTCCTCTAACTTGTACGAAAGATTAATCCAATTCTATAGGAGAGGAGCTCTCTCATAAGGAGAACAAATCTTAAATAAAACCCATGAAAGATGATATAGATGAACTAAAAAAAAAAGACTTGGAACTTGGTTGACTTAGTTTAATGTAAGGAATCCATGGTTGCAAGTGGGTTTACAAGAATAAATTTAGAGTATAAAAAACATTATAAAAGGTACAAGGATAGTTGGTGCAATGGGTTATTCTAATGTAGAAGGATATAATTTAGTGAGATCTTTTCTCTTGTATCTATGTTGAATTTAATTAGGGTGTTGTTTCTATAGCTACATAATTTTATTTTTATGTGGAAAAAATACATTTTGATACAAAATAATGGTATGGATATTTAGATGAGAAAATCTATACTTTTCAACCTAAATAATGGGTATAGAATATTTGGTTTGTAAACTAAAAGGTTCTTTGTATGGATTAAAGTAGTCACCATGTAGTCTCAAAAACTTCATCCATATACATTAGAATTGTGTTTTCCAAGGAATCAAGTTAGTTTAATTATAGATTTACATGTTGACAACATGTTAATCATTAGGGATAATGAAGTGTTGATTACATAACTCAAGGTTTAATTGGATTATAGGTTTGAGATGAAAGATCAAGTGTTATAAGATACGTCCTCGGTATATAAATACATAGAAAGATGGATAATACGAAGCTATGGTTAAACTAGAGGAAGTATCTTGGGACTATTGTATAGCGATTCAACATGCACAAAGATAGTCCTATAAGTATTCCTTTACCAATAGCCACTAAGTTGAGGCTATAAAAAATCCCTAAATCTATAAAGTTTTTGAGAGAAACAAAAAATATTTCTTATTCAATTGTAATTGATAGCTCCATATATGCACTAATATGTATGAGGCTTACACATTACTTGAGCAAGGGGAGTTATATGTTAGCTCATGCCAAATATTTTTAAATAGCATTAGATGTAGGTGAACATATTTTCTATATACTTTAAATGAATTTTAAACTAATATTTTTGCTATCATGACACTAATAATGTGGAAAAGATGTTGAATGGGTTGATTATTGTTTTTGATTGGGATTAATATTTGGGTAGCTAGATATCAACAAGTGGTTATGTGTTTACTCTATGGATTAAAGAGATGGAGTGTGTGGATTCTTTGCTTTTGGATTAGAAATTCTGGATACCATTATGGGTTTTAACTTTCGATGAATTTTTAATTTCATTTTTGGGATTCACATGGTTTTTTTAAATTTATTTTGATTTGGTAGGCCTTTATGGCCTTTGAGATTGATTGCACTTTTGGATTTGTTTTTTCTATTTTTTACCATGTTGTTTTTAGGGTAAATGGTGATCCTTAAATTTTTGTGGATGTGCATTTGTATGCATGCTTTCATTAGCATCCAAATTTCATCCACTAGAAATGGTATGGGTGAAAGGAGATGGGTGATAGCATGGATGGGGTGTATGAATGATGGATTTTGGATAACATTCATAGAGGTGGGGTATTGTTGATCCTGGTTGCGAATTATAGGAGTGGGATGTCTAGGATGGGTGAGATGGATAGGGGATTTGTAGATGAGGGGATCGGTAGGATGAGATGAGGGATGGTATTTTGGAATATAAGGACCCAGAAATGACTTAGTAGGTGGGGGAGATGTGATGGTGGATTATGGGATATAAAGAACCAAAATGGATTTCTAGTATGAAGGAGGGATAAGGATAATGTTTTTGTGTTGGTATGATGGAGGAGGGGGATAGTGACAAATGGTTTGGTGGAATGGTGAGAAACACCTATTGTGGTCTTGGGAGAATTTCTCTTAGATTTCACAAAGATTGTAACAATATTTTTGGATTTCCTTGAGATATGCAGTCAAGGCCTTTTGATGGAGTTTCTTTGGTTTGGGTGGAATCCAATATAACTTGTTCATGTAGGCCTAAGCCTTTACCTTGATAATTAATGTTCTTGAGAATCTAATTTAAATTAGGGTGTTTATCATTTTTGCAGCAAGCTACAATTTCATTGTTAAGTGGAAGAGGATGGATGATTAAATTATAATTTTAGACTAGTTTGAAGAACATATTATGATTTCCAATATGAGTGATTTTTTTCTTCCTACTATAAGATACAAATTAAGTTTTCAATTAATCTTTTATATCAAATAATTAGTATGGATTTCATAGTGTATCCTTCACAGTTCACATTTCACACTTTAGATGTTGATTCTTATAAGAAATTATAGATTTGAAGAAACATAGTGTCTTTTTACCTACACTAATTTGGGTATCATGTTAAGTGTAGGTTACAAGACACAATGTGTTTTGAAATGTCAACAAGAAGTTGGTTTGTTATTAGGTAAATTGGGTATTTGTTTTCATAGTAGATGTTACAAAACATGGTGTGTTTTGGGTATCATGTAAAGTGCAGTTTACTTTCTTACACTAATCTTGAGAAGAAAGTTATGGGAAAAAAATATTATAATATTTACAAAAATTAAATAAAAAATAAAGATAAATACCATTCACACCACAACACAGTACATTACATGGGAAAAGCTCTTTCAAAAGAAAATTCCCAAAGTGCAAAATTTTCCCAATATATTATTCAAAAATAAAGAAGATTATAATATACTTGCAAAGGAAGTTTTCTCAAGAGTATTACCAATAAGAGATCTGGAGGCAACTCAATATCTATGAAACTCTTAGACACAATACAATGCAATATCTAGTCGTAATATGATTCCCTCATAGAAGGAGTATCACCTTATAAAAAAGCAAGGGCAACATAATCTCTATTGCCAAATATATGATCTAATGATGAGCGGTCTAGATTTATAATGAAAATTATATGTATAAAATATACCCCTCCTCGCTTGCAACCCCGACACTCAAATTGCAAGGTTGAGACACCATTTTCCTAATGGTGATCTAGTCTAGGGGCCATAATTATATCTATGGTTCTGTTCAAGATAGGAAAGCTACCATGAATTGAGTCATATAAGTTTTGAATTGAGAAATAACACATATCAAGCTTAGGTAAGTGATAATGAAGAAAAAAAATGTATTATATGCTATAATCATATATTAAAAAATCACAAAAATTTATTAAAAAAAATATACACAAAAATATTATTTATTTATAACAATTTGAATAAATTGTTTTTATTAAATAATTAAAAATTGTAACAAACAGATTAAAAAATTTGAATAGAACTGAAAAAAAGCTCTACACAAACTAATTAAAGATTTAGAAAGAAATATCCCTTTTATAAACAACTTTACTTTAGAAAATGACTTGTATGTTTTTTTCAAATAATTTATAACGAAAATGACTATTAAAATATAAAATAATTGAAATTTAAAAATAATTTAGCTACGGAAGAAAAGAATGACACTTATTCACATATAGTAAGCATCTAGGCCAAAGTCCATTTAAACACGCTATTCCCTTTTCACGTCACTAACACCCCATAAACACACTACTTACAGTAGAATCAGCCGGCGTGAAATGTGCCGGCGTGAAATGTGGACAAGCTGAAGCCATCAATGTACTGAAGCCGTTCTGAGCATTACAACTGTCTTTAAATAGACATTTTAGTTCTGAGCGAGACAGAAATAATTTTCTAATTACTTCCGAGATGCAGAGTTCCTTTCAACCATTCGGCATGCCAGGAAGAATAATTGGTAAACCACATTTTGTTTCATTAGCAGTGGAGATACCATACCCTTACGTCACATGGATTCACAAGATATGAAATGGAATTTGTTATGAAAATGCTTCTCCATGGCTCTGTTCTCCCTCTGTGGGCCCTACGACCTTGGCAACCAATCGGCAAAACTTCTTCGACTGAAACACTCCGAACACTTGAATTTCAAGAGAAAACAGAAGATATAAAAGCCCATTTGAACATTAAGACCTACCAAACATATTTTTATAAGTTCCTGGTTTGCTATAGCAATGGGTATTTCAGTTGTTTCACATATTGTATCTGCGCTAAACAATATGTCAGTGATAGTAATCCTGGCCATTGTGATCGCTTTTACGATAATCTTAAAATTCTTCTGTTTCGATTCTTGCTATGCTCGAAGTGCGACCTCAAGAAGGCGCAATGGATTTGACTATCCAGACAATGTTTTCCCAACTATGGAAAGCATCGGTTTAGATAAAGAGACTCTTGATGCTCTGCCTATAGCTGAATACCAACCAAAGAATATGAATGATGATCTCGAATGCGTAGTGTGTCTGTCTAAATTTGAAGAGAATGAGAAAATTAGGGTTTTGCCCAACTGTAATCATAGCTTTCATACAGAGTGCATAAATATGTGGTTATATTCCCACACTAGTTGTCCTATTTGCAGACAAAGGGTGTCATCCAATAGATCTCCCACTGTAACGAGTTCAAGCACAGGGAGAGAAGCCATTGCCTCAAATATGGATACTACAAGTGTGAGCTTTGTTCGTTGGCATCTGGTGAGAGGGCAGAGAAGCTCTAGTGCACTGCAGTACTCGAACCCAGTAAACGAATTAGTGCTGGCGAGCCAGGCTTTGAGGCATCAAGAAATGTACGTTGGAAGACCAGTGCTACACACTGCTATTGGCATTGGACCTTACTAGTCTAATCATAGCTTTGCTTCTTCAAATAAGCAGTGTTCCTCCCACTTCTCTCCCTCTTATGTACCCAATATCTTCCTCAGCTCCCCTTGTGTATCATGTATCTACAGATACTGGAAAGCAGTTCTCTTTTTCATGTGATATGCTTTATGTCCTTTGCCTTCCTGCGTTTGATAGAATAGCTATGTTCTTCATACATCGCAGAGATTTGTATTACATTTGTCTTTCCAGTGGCCATAGCAGAACAACTCACCAAAGGGGAACGAAGATAAGTCTTCGATGGTCATGATCGACAAGCTCCTGTTAACGATGTTGGAGTTAATTTCTACCGCTTATAATAACCAACCTCATTAAATGCAGAGTCTAGAGAATTCATTGCAAGAAGAGTCTAGAAAGACAACAGTCGGTGATAGAAGATTCTAGGAAGAAACATGAAACCACATCTAGAGATTTTTGTATCCTCTTGAGACCTCTATAAAAGGACATGGTTGTAAACGATTCAAGTAAGCAATGGAATTGCTTCCTCTGCCCACCATCAAGTGGTAGCAGAGTTGTTAGTTTGTGGTCATCTGAAACCACCCCTATTAGTTGGTGGTAATCTGAAACCACCTGTAAGTGAGAATGTAATGGCAGAATGGTGAATGAGCAGCAGCTCAAAAGTTGATGTAATATTTCAGTTTTAGTAATATAAATTTAATGTCTATTTTATATTCTGTTTATCTACTCCCCTATTTGCTACGATTGGTATCAGAGCAAGATGAAGATCTTGGGTGTCAAGCTTAACAGAGCAGATTAGAGATGGTTGTCTAAATCATTGTAGTTATCGTGTCCTGAACCTAGAAGTTAGAGAGCTGTTGGTATAAAGAGTATGCTGCAGCTATTTCAAAGCCACTGTGGAGAAGTGGAGTCATTGAAGAGAAGGAGATTTATCATCAAGCAAAGAAAGAAGATCTAGAATGTCATTGCAAGAAAGCAGAAGACGCCGCTGCAAGAGATCGTTGTTGCCAGAGAAGGAGCACTCAAGACAAAGGTGCCTCTCATGAGATCGTTGGTAGTCCCAATGTAAAGATAAGAGATTTCAAGTTGCCTGCAAAAGATTGGAGAAGAGTTGATGAAGCATCAGATAAGGTGAGTGCTGGTCTTAAACTTCTGTAGCAGTTGCTTAAAGCTGCCAAAGTCTAAAGATCGCTTTTTGTGTTGGAGCTGCTACCCAACATAATTATTGAAGTTGGAATGTTTAGAAAATGATGCCAGTGAAGTTTGCAGCTCGAAAGATCCTACGTGTGTGAAGTGAGGAAATTTATAACCATAATAAAGGCATGTCTTAGCCACCAGTGTTTGAGAGAAACCAGCAGGTATGCATTTAAGAAGCAAATAGGATTGTATTGTGTCTTAGTAAAGCCATATATTCTGTTATTTGGCATTGGATATTTGGTTTATTTGTTTGGCTAGCCTGGGTATATTGCTTTGAAAAGCAAATTGATATTGTAAGCATATAGTGGATGATTTTCATCAAGAGATTGAGAGGATGGAAGGTACAAATAAAAGAGAGTTTGCTAAAATCTGCCACAGCAGATAGTCTGGAGATTGGTCACTATGAATCATTGCCAACACAAAGAAGGTGAGATCGTCGGCTTGCAGAAGTCAAAGCCATAGATAGTTTCAAAGAAATAAAATAAGGCATAGGAGCTTTTAGAAGCCTGAAGACTATTCGAGTGAAGTGTAGAGTCCAAGTTTGCAATATGATCGCTATTTTTAGAATTGCTGCAGAAGATTGTTGAAAATCATTGTTCATGTGAAGTTGATCGCAGTTCTTATTAAAATTTAGAGCAATTGGCTTGTGGTAGAAATTAAGGGGGAGAAATGTTGGAGTTAATTTCTACGGCCTATAATAACCAACCTCATTAAATGCAGAGTCTATAAAATTTGTTGAAAGAAGAGTCTAGAAAGACAATAGTCGGTGATAGAAGATTCTAGGAAGAAATGTGAAACCACTTCTAGAGATTTTTGTGTCCTCTTGAGACCTCTATAAAAGGAGGTGGTTGTAAATGATTCAAGTAAGCAATGGAATTGCTTCCTCTACCCACCATCAAGTGGTAGCAGAGTTGTTAGTTTGCAGTCATCTGAAACCACCCTTATTAGTTGGTGGTAATCTGAAACCACCTGTAAGTGAGAATGTAATGGTAGAATGGTGAATGAGCAGCAGCTCAAAAGTTGATGTAATATTTTAGTCTTAGTAATATAAATTTAATGTCTATTTTATATTTTGTTTATCTGCTCTGTTTCCTACAAACGATGGATCATTCTAGGCGAATTTCCCTCATAAAAATGTAAATTCTAACTACTTTTACTGAAAGATTATACGGAGTAAACATCCTACACACCATAGATTTTGAAATAGATTGACTTCCCAATAACACCTGTGGAATATTCTATGATTTCCATCGTCAGAATGTAGAGAATCCGAAAAGAAAAAAATTACACAATCAAATTCACAAACTTAAAAAAAAATCTAATTTATATACTTATTTCAAATTCTTTTTTAAATTTATTTTGAAAAAATTGATACAATTTAATATGAAATTGCTTTGTTCCTCAATCTTTGGTTAATTTTTTCTTACACATTCTCATTTGATTTCATCTCATAAAAGCCCAATAAGGAGCTACAAACCACAGATGATCCATTTACAAGAGTAGATAATTCATGGATTTGCAGTAATACAATATTTAATCATTCAAATAAAAATAGATCTGTTACAGGCACGTAGCCCAAACTCGCAGGCTTTAAAAGAAACTCAAGAAACTGCTAAGAATTTAGCTTTGCAAACACTAATCTTTTATCGGGTAGCACTGGAATTGAGAAGACAGTGGATAACAGGCTTGCAACCGACCTAGAGCTGCCAACATAACTTTGGAAGCCTCACCAACAAGTCTCTTTCCACCTATTCTGTCACACGTTCCCCTAATTTTCCTCTTTTCCCCTTTTGCCTTCAACACACACAAAGGTAATTCCTATGATCAGCAGGCGCTCGAATAAGAAAACCGCCCAACGCATTGGCCATAAAGACACAGCGATCTAGAGCAACTGCCAGCATTCACGAGGGGAATGTCCAAGCATGGTGATTCAACCAAGGCAATGGTAATTATAATGTGATCAATACCCTGTTGGAATTAACTACTTTCCGTATTCTCCTCTCTGTGATTAAAAAAGAGTCTTTTCTACTTCCCTCACACGTCAACATTTTGTCTTTTCATTAACTAAATTAAATGCAAATCTCCTCTGCAGGATTCTAATGATATCGGAATGTAATTGATATTAATTGGTTTTTTGCTTTGTTTTTGGTGTGCCTCCTTTTGCTTGGGTCATACGTAGACTTCAAGTCTTTTATTTGAGAGCTGTATGTTTTTGAAAGACACAGAGCTGCTCGTATTGTTGTCAAAACAGCTCCTTATGAATGTGATCTTTAGTATGAAAATAGAAGGGTGTTCTGTTGCAACAGTTTGAAGAAATCAAAAATAGGGGATTATGAATTCCAATATTTTCTGAGTAATATTAAAGAGCAGCAACTCTGACAGTCATTTTGTATGGTTGATATATATATATATGTGAAATACAAATCATTTTGAAATCTGTGTTTTTTTTTCTGCACTCTGTTTTTTTCTTTTGGGTTTTATTTTATTCCTATACCTCTCTCCTTCATCTGGTATCAAAGCAAGTTTATCACAGCAAGGGTTTTCAAAGTTAACAAAGGTGTTTTCAAAGACACAGGTTATCACAGTCAACAATGGCAGCAAGCACAAGTTTGACAAACCCACAAATCCCACAACTTAATGGGAAGAATTATGATTATTGGGTAATCACCATTAAAGCTTTATTTTGCTTTCAAGATATTCGGGATCTTGTTGAGAATTGATTTCTAGAGTCAGCCGATGCAACAACATACAATGCTTTGACTCAAGTAGAGAAAGATTTGTTGACAGACAACAAAAAGTAGGATTAAAAGGCTCTCTTTTATATATTTCAAGTAGTGCATAAGAGAATTTTCTCAAAGATTGTAACAACAACAAAGTCCAAACAAGCATGGGACATTCTTCAAATAGCCTATCAAGGCATGGAAAAAGTTGAAACAACTAAGTTACAAATGTTGAGAAGTGATTTTGAAACAATACACATGAAGGAAAGTAAATCAGTAGATTCATTCTTTACCCAAATTATTGGACTGGTAAATCAAATCAGATCACACGGTGAGACACTTGAAGATAGGAGAGTGGTTGAAAATATCTTAAGAAGTTTTCCCACAAAATTTGAATCAATTTTTGTATTCATAGAGGAAACAAAGAACCTCTCACAATGTTTAGTTGATGAGCTCCATGTATCTCTCATTTCACATGAACATAGGCCGAGCAGGGCAACAAACACATCATTGGAGCATGCATTTAAGTCACAAGTTTCAATCAAACATGTTAGAGGCAGAGGTAGATCAAATTTAAGAGGCAGACGAAGAAATTCTTATAGAGGTGGAAGAAGCCGTCCATCAAGCTCAAGTGGAAGAGGCAACAATCAAAACTCAAGTCAAAGCCCATCTCAAAATCAATCAAAAGGTCAAAGGTATGACAAAGTTCAAATTCAATGTCATTGGGCATTATTCAAATGAGTGTAGGAAGAAGCAATATGATTTTAGCAAACCAAATGCAAACTTCACAAAATAAAATCAAAATTAGGGCAATATGTTCATAGCATGCAATTTAGTAGAAGAAAATCGAAAGGATGTATGGTTCTTAGACTCAAGTTGCAACAATTACATGACTGGGAACCTAGAAATGTGTAGTGTCAAAAAATGGGTCTTTTGACATTTTCACACTCCTTTGGGTCCTCCTTGTAAATTTTGGCTTAATATTGCCTTGATTTAGTGTTCTAATATGGATAAAATATTCATATTAGGTCTTGGGCCCTTATGAATTAATGGAATTTAATGGTGTCTTGCTAAAGTGTTGTGAAGTGTTGTAACACACTTTCACACTTTTATAGGATTTTATCAATTAACTAAATATAATAAACATAATTTCAATCATAATCAACATTAATCTTTCCTTATTTGGAGTGTTGTAAAGTGTTGTAACACACTTTCAGACTTCTCTAGGCTTGTCATCAATAATTGGTCTTTCTTATGCTTTAAGTGGCCCTATTTTGCATCCACAAGCCTCATTTATTGCATCTTTTCGAAGATAATCCCGACACCAATTAGTAACGAATCATAATTTAGGTGTTCTTGGCTTGTGTGGCCCAAATTTAGTGTCTAGGACTCATTTTCCACTTGGGAGAATAAGCCCCCCCAAGGTCTTTTTGGCCCCGATGCATGTTTCATACATTTCTAAGCATTTTCCATTTTTTGTCCCATACATTATGTGTGATGGGACTCATTCACCACCTTGGGAAAGTGAGTCCTGTGTGACTAAAATTCAAATTTAAATCAAATTTTTGGTGGGATTTTATCGTCTTAGATCTGATGTTAGCTTGTAGTGTTGTAATTTTAGGAATTCTTGCATAATTAAGTATAAATATAAAGTTTTTTCACTCATATTCAACACCTAGCATTCAAGAGACTACTTAAAGAGTTTACAACAACATTTGAGCATTCACAAGATAATTCAAGGCATTTCAAGGGAAGATTATCAAGCATTCATGAGCATTCTTCATGTTTGTTATTGTTCTAACATTTGTGATGTAGAGTTCATGATCCAAGCAAGTGTTTCAAGCAAGATCTATCTCCTTCAAGATAGAGTCAAGAACCGCATCCATTGCAACCATTTCAAGCATCATTGCAACACCTTATTGCAAGGATTTAGTGAGTTACAACATTATCTTTTGTTCATTCATCATCCTCCTTTCACATTTGTTTCCATTTCAAGGTTTAATTACCAACAACAGTTTTGACCAAGGAAAACCCCTATTCACTAATCTCCACAACATTTTTCTCTCTTCTTGTGTGTGATTTGTAGGACTAGGTTGTAGATTAAACCAAAATTTTTTTAGGATAGGAAGGTCTCTTACACTTCTAGGGTTTTGCACTTAAAAGGAGAGAGGAATCCCAAAAACCTTGATGGTTCACTCAAGACTAATGCAAATATGATTGAAATCTATCATAGGAGAATGACCTAAATGTTGAAAACTGATAAAATATATTGACTAATGGATGGAAACTAAATATATGTAAAGTGTTTGAAAACATAGTGTAGTATGGATACATACACTAAATGACTTAGACATGCAAATGAAACAAAATAGAAAACTCTAAAACTGAATGTGTGCACCTAGAAACTTGTGGAGGTTGGAATGAAAACTAAAAATGCTATTGATTCTAGAATTTTGACCTACTGGGACACTTATGCCATCTTGGGCAATTTAGTCTCAAATTTGGAAAACTACACCAGAGCTCATTTTAGCCAAATGGGTATCCAAATCTTCAGAAATCTTTGATAAACATGTAAAGTGGGACTAAGTCGTCATTGATGGAAACTTAGTCCACTTTGGCTTCTTCAAAAACCTGAAAGTGGAAACAGAAGTTCTCGGTCTACACTTTCTATTCCTCCAAGTGTCTGGTTCTCAAACTGACAAATTTGGGCCTCAAAGTGATTTTTTTTGGATATTTTTACCTATCCAACAAAGAGATGTCTTCAACAAATTTGCAACCTATTCTTCAATGATCTCCAAGTCTTCCAAATACCTAAATCTACAAACACATAATGAAAGAAAGAGAAATGTTGAATGTTAGGGAATAGGGGTTTGCCTTGGTCAAACCCCTTTTAGGTAATTAAACCAAATGAAGAAAGAAGAGGAAGCATGAACATGAAATGAAGGAGTTAGAAGTTTTCCATAATGATAGATCCTAAATTTCTGCAACAATGGATGACGAATTTTCCCTTGAATTCCTTAGAAAGCTATCTTGATGACTTAAGATGCTAAAACTCTAGCTTGCTTGACTTGAGATGGATGATGAATGAAATTAATGGGGTGAAATGAGGGGGAAAACCCTATATTTATACATGATTATGCAAAATTTCTCGAAAATACCACATCACAGGCTAACCTCAAGGTTTAGAAAATAATATCCTACTAGAATTTTGAAATAATTTCAATTTTTGAGCCAAGCGAGACTAAGTCAACCCTAGTGATGACTTGATCCCACAAGGGAAATTTAAGTGGGTATTGGGAATTAAAGTGTATTAAATGATGCTTAACATGATTATTCTAAAAAATACACTTAAGTAAGGCCTATAAGTGTATAAAGGGGTCATTTAAACATAAGAAAGGGTTAAATTATTGATGACAAGCCTAGAAAAGTATAAAAATTTATCACAACACTTTACAACACTTTGAAATAAGGTTTGGTAGGTGATAAAAATAGGTTATTTAAGTGAATTATAATAAAAAGGTCCTAGAAAAGTGTGAAAGTGGGTTACAACACTTCACAACACTTTTGCAAGACATCATAAAGTTATAATTGATTCACAAGGGTCCAAGACCTAATGTGAATGTGTTGACCACATTACAACATTAAATCTAGGAAAAATCTAGCATCCATAAGAAAGACCCAAATGAGGATGAAAATGTCTAAAGATACATTTTTTTACGCTACATTTAGCCTTCACTTTAGTGAGAGGATGAACCTACTTCAAACTCACACTAAAGTATACATTCAAGAGGAGTCCAATCATACCCATGCAGATGACAAAGAATGACAAAGATCAAGACATAGGTCAAGCCCCCGAGATCCAAGATCCTAAGTCATACCAACATAAGCACAAAAGGACATACACAAGGTGAATGATTTGTAGCAAAACAAGTTACACAATCATGCAATGGAAATAACTAGAAGGAAGAGAAATAAAAAGGTTGATCAAGCTTCAACCATTTTTCCAACACGTTGTGGATCAGATCTAGGTTGTTTGTCCAAAAATGCATACTCACTCTAAGGAAATGGAACTCTTAGTTGTCTGCCGGGTGCGAAGTCCTAAGAGGTGAGACACATACAGCTGATATGTGCTCACACACATGTGAGTGTCTATGGGGAAATATGTGCCTCAGATTGGGCTTCCTGCTCAACCATACCATAGTTATTCCTCCTGATAACTTTAATAAGGTGTCACAAAAATGATCTTCCAGCTCTATGAGGCAAGCAAAACTTTGTATGCTTGAAACTCATAGACATTATAAATGCAAGATAGTGTAAGGAATGTTCAAAGGGATTTTTCTTAGTTTGTGCAAGGTCTCATCTTAGGAAACATCATGGTTAATGTCTCCAAGAGAGGATAAGTGCAAATGGTCTCATCTTGTTTCCAAGAGAGGACAAGTGCAAGGTCTCATCTTGGGAAACATTGTACCTAATATTTCCAAGAGAGGAAATCACAAGAAAGAGAAAATCACACAATGAAATATTAGTGTCGATGTATTCCCCCACTTTAAAGTAGTTGCTAACACCATTGATGTGAGAAATTGCTTTAAAGTAGAAGAAGACATGAGAGTTTATTTGGAAATCCCTATGCCAAGTCATATGTTTCCTATAAGCTACATCATTCAAAAGGTGGTATGCCACATGCGAGCCAACTTAAGGAATGTCGTCCACATCTCAAGCTTGCTCTTATATGTTCATGAAAGGTTAACAGCTAGCCAAAAGAGGCAATGACAAGTGACATACAAGGACAAGGCTACCTAACCCCTTGCCCCCAATTAGTGTAGGACAAGGGTGAGCCAAAATGGTTGATGAAATGCATGCTAGAGTGAAAATTAGTATCAATTAGAGGAATTAGGTGCCCCCACATAAGGGAGATTACCAAATTCCTTAAGATGTTGGTTTTTACTACTCAAAGCCTTACATTCACTGGTAGAATTACCATGAACTCTATGATAGGTGCAAAATGACGTCTTGTAAGAAAATTTCTTCCAAGTTCTCAAAGGGAGGGATATCAAGTGATCTTGGAGGAGTCTCGACAAGATACAGTCTTGATCAACAGTAGAAGGTGTTCTTGTAGTTTATGGAAAATATATCTCTTGCTTAGTACAAGATGTCATATCTACACAAGACTCTTGAGATAGCGAGATTTTGTTTTCTCCTTTGCAGGAGGGTGTAAAATCTAATGAATTCAAATCATTAGTGTTTTGCGAGATGAAATTTACATTAAGTGAAGGTTTATTTGTTAGTTTCGTTTCTTGCAAAGGATAAAGACCAATAGTGTCCATCAGTTCAAGATATACTACTATTAAGGTTTTCTTAGAGGAATTATGCGTGATGGTGTTAATGTTGAGTGAAAGCTTGATGATTTCCATCAAAGGACAATAACCAAGACCATGAGTTGCTTCTTTTGTGTTAGGCTCGATGGGTACATGGATTCCTTGTTATCTAGCACCACATCCTTTTCCACTATATCCAAGTTGTTTCATAAGCTCATAGCATTTTCCATAAAGATTTTTCATTTCTTTTGGATTGGGTGGTTGTTCGTGGTCCACCTTAAGTTCATCAAAGTTTGTTGTATAATTTTCTTTGGCTTCTAAAGTGGTTGAGGTGGATTCTTTTGAAGGGTATTTTTGTGTGGACATTACTACTTTTTTGTGTCCCTTATTTGTGTCTATGTTTATGATCTTGTACTCTCCCATGAATGTATGTTTGAAATCTAAGGAACCCAATCATCTTCTAATAGCTTTGTGGCTTTGTTAATGTGTTTTTCTTTTTCTTTTTGTTGTATGGGTTCCACTCGTGTGGTTGGTGTGAATGTTATCAATGGATTCTCTTTTTTCTTTCTCAAGTTGTAAGACACTATAAGGCTCATGATAAGCATCAAGTGTGTACACTTTGTTGTTGTAGATGTATTTCATTTTATGATGAAGAGTAGAAGGTACCCCATTCATTGCGTGAATCCATGGTCTTCCTAAGAGAATATTACATGAAATTTCATGAGGCATAATATGGATTGGTGTATCAATTGTGGTCTTGCCAACTATAAGCGGTAAAATGATCACCCCAAATAGTTTCTTTTCAACATTGTCAAATCCATTAAGAGATAAAGAATCAGGTTGAATGTTTGATTTATCAATGTCAAGCCTATCCAAAAGGTTCACACTACACACATTAAGGGTAGAGCCAGTATCAATAAGAGTTATCTTTGTCCCATTTTGTTTGTATTAAGTTGTGATCATGAAAGCATCATTTTGTTTTTGCACTTCCAAAGAGGGGAGTTCACTTTGGTAGAAAATAATGTCAGCATTTATTCCTTGAATCATGGTGGCTATGTCATTCAGTTGTGCATTGGAAGGGATAGGAACTTATTGCAAGGCAGTTTGAATCATGTTATGGTAGTGAGGGGAGACATGAATAAAGTCCCATAATGATATCTTAGTAGGAGTATTCTTAAGCTGCTTGACAAGATCATACTCCTTTCCTTGAGGTAATATAGGGTTAGGTAGGATAGGATTAGGCAAAGGTAAGGGTGTCAGGTTGGTTGTGGTGGTTCCAAATTGTTTCTAGTGTGATATGTATGAGCAAAAATATTGTGACTCAGTTGTTGTGAAACATTGTTCTTAGGTGGGTAAAGGACAAGTTTGGGCTTGTTTTGAGTTGAAGGTTTTTTTAAAGGGGGGTAAAGGATGAGGTGAGGTTTAATAATATTAATGTTCCTTAGCGAAGGAGAGTCAAATGTTTCCCATCATCTTCTTCTAAGGAAACTATATCATTATTGTTCTTGGTATTATTTTCTTGCACCATGGTATCCTCCCTAGGAAGAGAGTTGTTATGAGAACTGCAAGGCAACTATTCTTGACATGGAAGAGTTGGTTCTTCCAAAATAACTTCATTGCAAGTAAGGGAGTTATCAATGGTGGAATTGTCTTGTTTAGCAAGAGTGGGGATGTTAGGAGAAAGATCTATTTGATTGTCCTACTTTTTGAAGGTCTCATTCACTTGTTCCATATTATCTACCCTAGTAGGAGAGCTTGTAATATGTCCACCACTAGCTTCATCACAAGTAGGGGATGCATCAAGAGAAGGACCACTATGATTTTCAAATAGATTGTCCAAAATGGTAGGAACATTAGGGAAGGGAGGGTCAAGGTTCTCATGACTTTTAATAGGTATATCTTCTAACACCAACCTATCCTCTTTGCATCAAGGAGGGATATTAGAAGAAGAACAATTTTGATTATTATGATTAGGGAGACTAGGAAAGGTGATGTTTAGAATTTTTTTATGATCTCATCCTATTTTTTTCTAATTTCTTCCAAAGGAGGAAGAGGAGAGGGACAATCAATACTCTCAAAGCTTGTATCTTCTTTCACCAAGATACCTTTGTCACTAATAGGAGAGGTATTAAGGGAGAATAACAAGTACAATTATTATGATTATCTACACTTGCATCCTCTTGTATTATGACATTTCTACAAATCTGATAGGTACTAGGAGGGTATGCAACATGCTTATCAAATGTTTTACATTTTTGTCCTAGATTATGTCCATGAAAAATAGTATCATACAAGCCACTTGATATTCTAGAAACATGGAATGCTTGAAGAGAACACATGTTAACATGAGAAAATAAATAAAGTGAAATGAAATGACTTAAAGTGAAATTTTTAAATGCAAATTTTTAGATGTGAAATAATGTAATTTTGTGATTACATTACGCAACACCCTGAAAGATGAAATGTTGTAAATGTGAAATTGAAATTGAGCATTGCATGAAATGCATGTAATAGAAACTAAACCAACTAATATAGGTAGGTAATGGAAGCAAAAAGAGGCTTAAAAATAGGGCTTTTAGTGTTGTGAAATGCAATTTTAGGGCTGAAAAGGGACTAAGTTGCCCAAGTTGGCGAACGAGTCCTAGTGGTGATTTTTTTTCAGAATTTTTAGATTTGTTCTAGTTGATTTTGATTTTTTTGTGTTGTATGATGTAGACATAAGATGCAAATGCCGAATTTTAGAAATTTTTAATGATTTGAGATGCAAAAATGCAACCTATATGCACTTTCACTAATGCAAATTTTGAAAGGCTAGAATGGAATGTAACTAATGCAAAATGAAATGCAAACTAATTCTAGGATTATGATGGACTCCAAATTATACAAGAAGGCATTCGATAAGTAGGTTCACCAAAATGAACCAAATATTTTTGAGGATAGGCAACTCTCTTACACTTTTAAGGTTTTGTACCTAAAAGGAGAGGAATCCCAAATACCTTGATGGCTCACTCAAGACCAATGCAAATATGATTGAAATTTATCAAAGGAGAATGACCTAAATGCTGAAAAATAATAAAATATATTGACTAATAGATGGAAACTAAAGAAATGTAAAGTGTTTGAAAACACAGTGTAGTATGCAAACATACACTAAATGACCTAGAAATGCAAATGAAACAAAACAAAAAATTGTAAAACTGAATGTGTTCACTTGAAAACTTATGGAGGATGAAATGAAGACTAGAAATGCTACTAATTCTAGAATTTTGACCTACTACGACACTTATGCCATTCTAGGCGACTTAGTCCTAGATCTAGAAAACAACATTGGAGCCTGGTTTAGCAAAATGGGTATCCAAATATATAGAAATCTCTGATAAATTTTTTAGTGCACTTTGGATTTTCTAAAAACCCAAAAGTAGAAATAGAAGCTCTCGATCTACAATTTCTATTCCTCCATGTGTTTGGTTTTGAAACTGTCAAATTCGGGCATGAAAGTGACTTTTTGTGGATATTTAGACCTAGCCAACAAGGAGATGTCTTCAAAAAGTTTACAACCTATTCTTAAATGATCTCCAAGTCTTCCAAATATTTAAATTTACAAACACACAATGAAAGAAAGAGAAATTTTGAATGTTAGGGAATAGGGGGTTTGCCTTTGTCAAACCCCTTTTAGGTAATTAAAGCATTTTGAAGAAATAAGAGGAAGAATGGACATGAAATGAAGGAGTTATAAATTTTTCATGATGATAGATCATGAATTTATGCAAAAATGGATGAAGAATCTTCCCTTGAATTCCTTAGAAAGCTATCTTGATGACTCAAGGTGCTAAGACCCTAGCTTGCTTGACTTGAGGTGGATGATGAATGATAAATGGATGATGAATGAAATTAATGGGATGAAATGAGGGGGAAAACCCTATATTTATACATGATTATGCAAATTTTTTTGAAAATACCACATCACAAGCTGACCTCAACATTTAGAAAATAATATCCTGCTAGCATTTTGAAATAATTTTTATTTTTGAGCCAAGTGGGACTAAGTCGCCCCTAGTGGTGACTTGGTCCCACTAGGACAATTTAAGTAGGTGTCAGTAATTAAAGTTTATTAAATGATTTTTAATTGGTTTCTTCTCAAAAATACACTTAAGTAAGGCCTATAAGTGTATAAAGGGGGTCATTTAAGCATAAGAAAGGGTTAAATTATTGATGAAAATCCTAGAAAAACATGAAAGTTTGTTACAAAACTTTACAACACTTTGAAATAAGGCTTGGTAGCTTATAAAAAGAGGTTATTTAAGTGAATTATAATAAAATGGTCCTAGAAAATTTTGAAAAGTGGGTTACAACACTTCACAACACTTTTGCAAGACATCATAAAGTTCTAATTGATTCACAAGGGTCCAATACCTGATGTGAATGTGTTGACCATATTACAATATTAAGTCTAGGAAAAAACTAGGCCAACATCCATAAGAAAGACCCAAATGAGCATGAAAATGCCCAAAAACACATTTTTTTATGCTACATATATTTACCAAGAAGCTAAGTTAGAGAAAATTTGTCAAATCCCCAAAGTTGTCAAAATTTTCATCAAGTCTTGCAAAAGCTTGGAGAAGATCTACAGGTGGCAATCCACTGTTTCAGATCTAAAAACTAGTAAAAAAGAGTAGAGCAGGCCAAGAGGCACATAATCCAGTTCAGAACTTCCATAAAAGTAGAAGTGGACTAATTTTCCACTATTGGTGAATGAGTCACATTGTATAGGCTTGATAGATATTTTTACAGATTTGGATACCCTTTTGGCTGAAACCTATTCCTGCACATTTTCTCAGAAAATGGATTGATTCGTCCAACTTGTCAAATGAGTCCTAGTCAGCATCAACATCATATTTTTCAGTGATCCAAACCTCCATTCTGTCTTCTTCAATTTTCCAAGTGCACATTTTCAATTTCATAGGATTCTCTTACATTTCGTTCACTTTCTTAGGTCATTTAGAGTTAGTCTTCATTTCACATTGTGTTTTCCATTTCATTGTCTTTTCCAAGTTTACAATTGGTGGTGAACCCCTCATTAGATATCATTCAGCCCCTAGGATAGCCCTTTGCAAGATTTCAATCTCCTTTGTATTGAAATCTCAAGGGTTTGTTCTTGAGTGAAGAGTAAGTAAATTTCCTCTCTCCTTTTAGGTCCAAAACCCTAGAAGCGAAAGAGAGCCAACAATTTTCTTCTTTCAATTTTGGTGAACCTACATTTAGATCATAATCATTTTTATTTGGAGTGCATTTTCATCTTTGATTTAGCTTGTATTAACATTGTTGTGCCGTTGAAAATTGTACCCTTTGCTTGACACGAGTTAATTCATGATAATTAGACTTAATGAGGCCCTAATCGAGTGTTGTGATGCATTTTATGTTTCCACACTAGTTCTTGGACCCTTACAAATCAAATAGCATGCTTTTAATGATGTCTTGTAAAAGTGTTGTAAAGTCTTGTAAGATGCTTTCATGCTTTTCTAGACTTAATTAACTTATTTCTTCCTAAATTCAACATTATAATAACATTATTTCATCAATCTAGAAGGTTCTTAATGTTAAACTAGTGTTGTAATGTGATTTATACATTCACATTGATTTGTGTACTTTCCTAGGCTATGTGGACCTAATTTTAGTGTTGTAAAGTGTATTTAATTACACTTTCAGATTAATTTGTTTCCCAAGCCCTATTCAACATTTACATCATCACTAAAATGTCTTATTTTACCCATATTGTGAATCTCGAGGCTTTAATTGATCAAACACCCAACAAGATAGCATTCTAAACCTTATTCAACATTTACATCATCACTAGCATGTCCTATTTTACCCATATTGTGAATGTCAGAATGGCCCCTGTGGGACCCATTCGCTATGCTTGGTGAATGACTCCAATCCAAGTGAGACTCATTTGCCATGCTTGGCAAATGACTCCTATCTCGCCCTCATTTTGACCCTTGAGCAAGAAAAAGTGAAATTTAAAGTTTGTTTTCACTACATGTCGGCATGTGATGTAGTATAAATGGGTACTAAGGTAGAATTGACTATAAATAAGTAATTTTATCTTATTTTACAACCCCAACATCATCTATCAATCTTATCTTATCAATTCACCATCCATCTTCTATTACAAGTCAAGCAAATTGAGGTTTCTTCAATAGAAGTCTTCAAATTTGCATTCTAAAGCATTCCAGGGCTGGTTCTACATGTGTTGTAGAAAAAATCCAATATCAACCATCATTTTCAAGGAAATCACTTCCATTTTGCATGCTTCATTCCTTTATTTCATCAATTTGATTTAATTACCTAAACGGGGTTTGACCAAGGCAAACCCCCATACCTTAACAATCAACAATTTCTCTTCTTGTGTTGTTTGTATGTAGATTTAGGTCCTTTGGAAGCTTGGGAATCATTGAATATTGCATTCCAAAGTTATTAAAGTCATCCTCCTATCATTCAAGTCAAATCATCAAGGAAAAGTCACTTTTAGACCCAAATCTAACAATTTCAGAAGTAGAGACCTATAGGAGGCAGAAGTACAGATCTAACTCCACAAAATCTTCCTCTATTTTTCTATATTTTTGTAGGTGGAATGATTCGTAACCCATGGAAAATGAGTCCCACCTATAGGCCTGAAAATTGATTTTCTGAGATTTCAACTCTCGACAGTCAAAAATAGGTTTCCAAAAAAATTTAGTAGAAGTAGGACTGATTTGCCATGCTTGGCAAATGAGTCCTAGTGGTCATTAAAAAAAAAAATCAAATACATTTCAAAACTTCTAGTGACTTCATTCTACCTCCAGGTGCACTTTTATTTCATCCATTTCTTTCTGTTTTGCATCTCTTTCTATTTCTTCATATTTCATAGTAGTTTTCATATCACACTATGTATTCAAACATAGCATAAATTCCATCTTTGCATTCATTCTAGATCATTTTAATCAATCAATTGCATTTAGTTTAGTTCATTTACATCACATTACATTGCACACATCCTAATTTGAATGAAACATAAGCATTTTAGGATCTAATCTCTCTCCTTTTGGGTGAAAACCCCTATAAGAGTTAGAGAGTCTATTGGATCCTAAAATCTACATTTCATTTTGGTGAACCCAACTTTCTGAATACTTTCACTTTCTAATTTTGTGTCTTTTATCTAGTCTTGCATTCATTTTTCTTTTGTATTTGCATTAGTTTGAATGCTAGACTTTAAAATTTGCATTAAATTTAGGTTGCATTTGTTGTATTTAAATTCATTTAGATTTATTCAAATTCTATATTTTTCATTTAGTACTACATATTGGCTCTCAGAGTTCCTAAACACCAGTCACAAATTTCTTTTTTTTTTTGAAAATGGTCCATACTAGGACTCATTTTTCACCTTGGGCGAATTAGTCCCTTTTGACCCCTCAAATAACACTTTACAGAACTTAGAACCTTGTTTTTAGGCTTTTGATTGGTGCCTTAACCTACATATATTAATCAATTACCTTTATATAGCATACATTTCATTAAATTTAGCTTCAATTAGCTTCTTTCATGCATTGATGTCCTTTCACTTTTTGCACTCACCACATTTCATTTTCTGATTCTTAAATTGAAAATTGCATCGCATAGTACTTTCTTTCATTTCAATATGCTTTCTTTTACGAGATATGCTCTTGATTTGATTAAACATGGATTTAACACACATCATGCTCCCTTTTATGAGTTTCCTTTCGAGTACCATACTAGGGACTTTAAGAAACAATCCATAAATGCACTTCTTAATCTTACATTACCCATTGGCGAGAATGGTTATGTTGACAATCATAAGACACATACTTGTTCTTCTTCCAATACCTCTCCTATTTGTGACGAAGGTATTGAGATACAAGAAGTCACAAGCCTTGAATGCCTTTATTTTCCATTTCCTTATTCCCCTTTGGATCATCTTACACAAAAGGAGCATGAAATCATAAACACATTTCTCACCATCACTTTACCAAATATTCATAGTCCTACTAATCAATCTTTCCCATCTCTTAATATCCCTCCTCCATGTAAAGAGGAAATATTGGAATTAGAAGATATATCTATCATAAATCATGCAACTCTTGATCTTCCCTTTCCTAATGTCCCTATCCTCTGGGAAGGTTTATTTGAAAACCATAGTGATACTTCTCTTGATACCTACTCCACTTGTGATGAAGCTACTTTAACCTTAGATGAACATATTACATTCTCTCCTTGTAGGGTAGATAATATGGAGCAAGAGAATGAAACCTTAATGACAACGGACATTCAATTCCTATCATCTCCTCCTCATACTCCCATGATTGATCATTCCCCTATTAGTGATAATGTTACTTTAGAAGAACGAAGTCCTCTTTTTCAAGCACATATGACCTGTAGTTCTCCTTAGAACTCTTCTCCTAGGGAGAATATTATGGTATTAGATTATGAAAGACAAGTGGTTCTTGATTGTCCTTATATAGAAATATACAACAACAAACCTGTTGAGGATATGTAAGTTTCCATTCAATCCCCTTTGATCAATGAATCTCATACATATCCTATGGGACATTCTCACAATCCCTACCCACCTTCATTCAATCTCAATAATACCACATCATCTTTTCAAGCTCTTAGTATTGAAAATTACAACATTCACACTGTCATCTCACAACACTCTCATGATTCAAATTCATTAGATTTTGTTTCCTTCTATAATGAAGAAGATGACATCTTGAAATCTATAGAGTCTTGTGTAGGTATGACAACTCTGCAAGATACATATTTGATACCAATTACACAACCATTTTCTCCTCCTAATCAAGAGGATATCTTGTCAAAAATTCTACACGATAATATGATCACCCTCCCTCCTTGAACTAGAATGAAATGCTATTCCAAGACTTCATTTTGTGCATATCATCGAATCCATGGTCATTCCACTAATGAATGTAAGGCTTTCAATCATAAAATTCAACACTTTTAGGAGTTTAGTATGCTTCCCTATATGGGGACATCTAATTCCTCTAATTATTCTTGATTTTCACTCTAGCATACATCAACCCCTTCGGCTCACCTTTGTCCTGCACTAAGTGGGGGCAAGGGGTTAGATAGCCTTGTCCTTGTGTGTCACTTATTCTTACCTTCTTTAACTTGTCGTTAACTTTTCATGAACATATAAATAGTAATCTTGAGATGTGAATGACATGTCTTAAGGTTGGATTTTATTTGACATAGTTCTCTCTCTCATGACATAGCTTTTCAAAAACATATGACTTGGCATAGGGATTTCTGGATAAGCTCTTGTGTCTTCTTTCTTCTCTTTGTCTACTTTAAAGCAATTGATCATAGAACGGGTGCTAGCAACTTCTTTAAAGTGGGGGCATACATCACCACTCACATTTCATTATGTGATTTTCTTTCTTGCGACATGATCTCTTGGAAACATTAGGAACAATGTTGTTCAAGATGAGACCCTGCACTTGTCCTCTCTTGTAAACAAGATGAGACCTTTTGCACATTTTCCTCTCTTGGAGACATTGGGCATAATGTTCCCTAAGAAGAGACATAGCATGAATTTAAACAAAATTCCTTTGAACATATTTTTACATTATGATATTTTTACATTTCTTTTACATTATTTTACATTTCACATTTTTACCACCTTGCATAACACAACTTGCATGACTGTAGTACTTTGTTCTTTTTGTTCATGGATTTGGGGCACCTTGTTAAAGTTATTGAATGGGTATAGCTTTAGTATGGTTGAGCAGGAAGCGCAACTAGTGGCATGAATTTTCCCCATAGCCACTTTTTTGTTTTCTTGTGAGTACATGCAACTAACATATGTTACTCTTTTTTTTTTTATGTTTTGGGCCTTCTCACCCTGTAGATGACCCGAAGTTCCATGGCCTGAGAGTGAGTACGTCTTTTCCATCTCATTCCTTTTTCTTCCTTGACTTTGTATGATCTTGTATCTTGGGGGCTTGGCATACATATGGATCTCTCTTGAATGGCTACTTTAGTGTGAAAAAGCAAGTTCCTCTAACTAAAGTGGGGGCTTAATGTGCAGTAAAAAATTGTACCCTTTGCTTGACATGGGATTAATTCATGATAATTAGACTTAATAAGGCCCTAATCTAGTGTTGTGAGGCATTTTATGTGTCCACACTAGGTCTTGGACCCTTGCAAATCAAACAACATGCTTTTAATAACGTCTTGTAAAAGTGTTGTAAAGTCTTGTAAGATTATTTCATGCTTTTCTAGACTTAATTAACTTATTTCTTCCTAAATTCAACATTATAATAACATTATTTCATCAATATAGAAGGTTATTAATGTTAAACTAGTGTTGTAATGTTATTTATACATTCAAATTGATTCTTGTCCATTCCTAGGCTATGTGGACCTAATTTTAGTGTTATAAAGTGTATTTAATTACACTTTCACATTAATTTATGTGTCCCAAGCCCTATTCAACATTTTCATCATCACTAACATGTCCTATTTTACCCATATTGTGAATCCTAAGGCTTTAATTGATCAAACACTCAACAAGATAGCATTCTAAGCCTTATTTCCTATCTCCTTAGCTTTTATAGCTGTTGGAATGGCCCCTATGGAACCCATTTTCCATGCTTGGCGAATGAGTCCTATTTGGCCCCCATTTTTACCCTTGAGCAAGAAAAAATGAAATTTAAAGTTTTTTTTCACTACATGTCAACCTGTGATGTAGTATAAATGGGTACTAAAGTAGAATTGACTATAAATAAGTATTTTTATCTTCATTTTACAACCCCAACATCATCTATCAATCTTATCTTATCAATTCATCATCCATCTTCTATTACAAGTCAAGAAAATTGAGGTTTCTTCAATATAAGTCTTCAAGTTATCATTCTAAAGCATTCAAGGGATGGTTATACATGTGTTGTAGCTAATCATCATTTGCAAGGTAATCACTTCCATTTGGCATGCTTCATTCCTTTATTTCATCAATTTATTTTAATTACATAAACGTGGTTTGACCAAGGCAAACCCCCATACCTTAACAATCAACAATTTATCTTCTTGTGTTGTTTGTATGAAAATTTAGGTCCTTTGGAAGCTTGAGAATCATTGAATATTTCATTTGAAGTTTATTCAAGTCATCTTCATATCGTTCAAGTCAAATCATCAAGGAAAAGTCACTTTCAAACCTAAATCTGACAATTTCAAAAGCGGAGACCTATAGGAGGTAGAAGTATAGATCTAACTCCACAAAATCTTCCTCTTATTTTCTAGATTTTTGTAGGTGGAATTATTTGTGACCCATGTTGAATGAGTCCCACCCGTAGGCCTAAAAATTTATTTTTTGAGATTGCTACTCCTCACAGTCAGAAACAGGTTTCTGGAAGTTTTTAGTAGAAGTAGGACTGATTCGCCATGCTTGGCGAATGAGTCCTAGTGGTCATTAACAAAAATTTCAAATATATTTTAGAACCTTCTAGTGACTTTATTCTACCTCCAAGTGCACTCTAATTTCATCCATTTCTTTATGTTTTGCAGATGTCTTTCTATTTCTTCATATTTCATAGTAGTTTGCATATGACACTGTGTATTCAAACATAGCATAAATTGCATCTTTGCATTCATTCTAGATCATTTTAATCAATCAATTGAATTTAGTTTAGTTCATTTACATTACATTACATTACATTACACACATCCTAAATTGAATGAAACATAAGCATTTGGGGATCTAATCTCTCTCCTTTTGGGTGAAAAACCCTATAAGAGTTAGAGAGTCTATTAGGTCCTAAAATCTACATTTCAACTGCATTAGGTTTTTCATTGAATTTGCATTCTAGGGTTTCAAAACTTGCATTAGTGAAAATCTCATATAGCTTCCATTGTTGCATCTAATTTTATTGAAAATCAGTAAAATTCTGCATTTGCAACTTATATTTACATCAAAAAACATACAAAGCATAAAATTCAATTCAAAAATTCAAAAGTTTTTCAAAAAAAATAGTACCTGGACTCATTCGCCAGCTTGGGAAAATCAATCCCTTTCCATATTTTCATTGCATTTTCTAGCATTTACAGTTCAATTTCTGAGTTTTTGTTTGTTGTTGTTGCCTTTATGTTTCAGTTTGCATTTTTTTGTTTCACTCAATTCATTGTATTTAGCTTAAAGTCATTCATATTCTGCATTGCTTAATATCAACAATTGCATTTACAACATTGTTGCATAATTTACAATTTGAAATTTGCATCGTGGATATGTGCTTTAACAAGCATTAGATGTCATTAAAGTCCTTAGTGGATATGTCAAGTTGTGCTTTTGGAAATGGACCTAATGACATTAAACTCACTCATGCTCACTCAACTCCTAATGCATGTCCTCCTCGTGATGTTGACATCATTGGAGAAGATGATGATAGCATGAATAGGTTCCTAAACAATTGTCTTGACAACCTTGGAGCTAATGCATCCTTCTATCCATCTATGAAACAACAAGATCTTCCTACAATACCACCTCTTGAGATGTTTGGTTACTTACGTCCCGAAACAAAATTTGAACCTAAGATCCCTACAATAGGTGAACCTAGTTCCTCTATTCAAGCAAACACTCAACCATACTATGATAATAAAGTAACCAAAACTCTTTTCAATCTTGAGTAAACAAGGATTTGATACAACAAGTGAACATGAAATTGATCAAATCCTAGAGAAAAAATCAACTAATGAAAACACGAAGGAGTTAGGATATCAAGATCCCTCTCATAATAGCAAGCCTCCTAGAGAATATCTAAGGTTTCAAAATGATGAAACGGTGATCTTGGATTCCCCTCCCAATATGAATGACCTTCATAAGGAACAACCAATCACTCATAGCAATAATAATAAAGTAACTAAAACTCTTGTCAATATTGAAGAAGCATATGGAAAAGGATTCACAATCTTGAGTAAACAAGGATGTGATACAATCAGTGAACATGAAATTCATCAACTCCTAGAGAAAAAATAAACTGATGAAAACACAAAGGGGTTAGGATATCGAGATCCCTCTAATAATAGCAAGCCTCCTAGAGAATATCTAAGACTTCAAAATTATGGAACGGTGATCTTGGATTCCCCTCCTGATCTGAATGTCCTTCCTAAGGAACAACCAATCGCTCATAACAATAACAAGGATAACGATAGGATCATCTCAAGACCTCCTGCCTCAATCCCATATAGAGAAGTTTGTAAATCTAGCAAACACAAGAGACCTTACAAATTACAAAAATTACAACACCTTCATCCACCACCTAAAAGTGAAAGGAAATTACAAATACTTCTCAACAAAGAACTGATAACATTACCACCCATGAATAGATTAATACTATATCCTAAATAATAAAAAGTCCCACATTGCACATATCATTAAATTCTCGGTCACAGTACCGATGAATGTCATGCATTATAGTTAGTATTGAAAATAAATCACTTTGATGGCAATGATTTCCATCATGTGATTACCTAGCTTAATATTGTTTCACCTATTGTCATGTAATAGTTGTAGAATATTCTATTCTCACTATTACATGACTTTTCCTATCACCTACCTCAGCTCATTCTTGTCTCGCACTCAATGGGTCAAGAAGTTGATAGCCTTGTCCTAGTAATGCATTTTTCATTGTCCCTTAGGGTAATTGTCCACGTTCCGCTTATACAGACTAAGATTGGGAGGTGCAAATGACTTGCTCATAGGTTGACTCACATTTTCCTTACTAGCCTTTTTCTTTATTTCTTTTTCATTTTCTTTTTTGTGTGATTGCATGTGTGTAATGTGATCCCCCATGATGTTATGTTTGATATTCTCTCTCTTTGTGACATTTCTCTATTTGTACCTTCATTCTTCTCTATGTTGTGCATCTCTTTTGCTTTTTATCCTATGATTTCCTTTTGAGGATGATGCAAGGCATTGAAACACCCTATGTCTCTTTCATGTTGACCCAAAATGCTATTTCTTTTCTTTCACCTTTTCGTTTATCTTTTTCATTTTTCTTGTGTTTTCTTTTGGAGATGACACAAGGCATCGAGACACCCTATGTCTCTTCCATGTTGACCCAAAAGGATTTTTCTTTTCTTTCACCTTTTTGTTTATCATTTTCATTTATCTTGTGTTTTCCTTTTGGTCCCAATGATGCAAGGCATTGAGACACCCTATATCTCTTCCATGTTGACCCAAAAGGTTTTTCTTTGTTTTCGCTTTCTTTGTGTCAATCTTCTAGTTCTATGTGTATTTGGGGGATGATGGCAATTCCAAGCTATCTAGAAAAATTGTAGCAAAGAACATACTGACCCCAAATCCATAGATCCATTATGTATTTGGTGTTTTCATTTTGGGGCCAACCCCTTTATTTTCTTTTTCTCTTGTCTGACATAGCTTTAGTCGGAAACATATGACTTGGCATAGGGCTTTCCAAATTGGCTCTCATGTCTTATTGTTAGAATTTTTCACTTTCTACTTTAAAGTAATTGCTCATAGTACATTGTTTAACAATTTCTTTAAAGTGGGGGCATACATTGGCATTATTCTTTGGAATTTTCCTTTTTCATTGTTATTAGTGCATCCTTCTTACTTCATATGATGCATTTGTCACTTTGTAGATGACATTGGGTGTAATTTCGTTTAGGAGTATGATATCTCTTAGCATATTGGATTTCTCTTAGTGGCTAGATGTGATGTACCACATCCCCTAAGTTGTGAATTCTCTATTCTCTGATTGGTCCTCTCTTGGAGACATTAGACACAATGTTCCATAAGTTAAAGAACTCGCATGAACTAAGAAAGAATGCTTTGAATATTTCCTATTTTTTCATTTTGCATTTGTTATTATATGGCCACCTTGCATAACATAGCTTGCATGCCTATAAATCCATCCTATTTGTTCATGAGCTCTAAGCATATGAAGTTTTGCTTGTCTCATGAAGCTCAAAAATCATTTTTATGTGGTGCCTTATTAAAGTTATCAAGAGGTATAACTTTGGTATGGTTAAGCAGGAAGCCCAATCTGAGGCATGACTTTCCCCATAGACACTTGCGTGTGTGAGTGGATACTATCCATGAGTTTATGTTCCTCACCTTTTAGGACTTCTCACCTTGTAGACAGTCAAGAGTTCCGTCTCCTCAGAGTGAGTTTGTGTTTTCTCAGACAAACGGTAGAGATCTGATCCACATCAAGATGGAAAAAAGGTCTAAGCTTGATATGATTCCTTTATTTTCTTTTCTCCTTCTTTTTCATCTTTAGTAGTGTATGCTTGGCCTGTCTATTTTTCTTTATATCATTTTTTTGTGTGTTCCTTTGTGTTTATGTTGGTTTTCCATGGGATCTTGATCCTGGGGGATTGATCACCCCTCTTGATCAGTGTTGTTTCATCAAGTGCTAGCATTGGTTCATTGGAACCCCTCTTACTGCATGTTTGTCTACTTTAGTGTGAGTTTGAAGTAGGCTCATCCTCTCACTAAAGTGGGGGCTAAATGTAATGTTGAAAAATAGGTCCTTTGACATTTTCACACTCATTTGGGTCCTCTTTGTGGATTTTGTCTTAATGTTGACTTGATTTATTGTTGTAATGTGGATAACACATTCACATTAGGTCTTGGGCCCTTGTGAAATAATATAATTTAATGGTGCCTTGCTAAAGTGTTGTGAAGTGTTCTAACACACTTTCACACTTTTCTAAGTATTTATCAATTAACTAAGCATAATAAACATAATTTCAATCATAGTCAACATTAATCTTTCCTTACTAGGAGCATTTTCAAGTGTTGCAACACACTTTTACATTTCTCTAGGCTTTTCATTAATAATTGGGCTTTCTTATGCTTTAATTGGCCCTATTTTGCATCCGCAAGCATCATTTATTGGATCTTTTTTAGGATAATCCTGACACCAATTAGTAACCAATCATAATTCAAGTGTTCCTAGCTTGTGTGGCCCATATTTAGTGTCTAGGACTCATTTTCCACCTTGGGCGAATGAGTCCCCCCTAGGTATTTTTGGCCCTGATACAGGTTTCACACATTTCTAAGCATTTTCTATTTTTGGCCGACATTTGATCTAAGAGGATAAAATGCTACCAAAAATTTGAATTAATTTTTATTTTGGGCCACATGAGACTCATTTGGCCAAAGTGGTGAATGAGTCCTACTAAGCATAATTTTTGTGACCATTTTTTAAAATGATTAGAAAGGTGTGAAATCAAGTTTATGACCCAAAAATTTAGATGGGACTCATTCACCCAAGGTAGAAAATGAGTTCTAGATTTGTAAATCTAGGCCACACAAGCTGAAAACACCTAAATTATGATTGGATAATGATTTGTGTTAGGATTATCCTCGAAAATGCACTAAATGGGGCTTTTGGATGCAAAATAAGTCCAACTAAGCATAAGAAATAAAAGTTATTAATGACAACCCTAGAAAAGTGTGTTACAATACTTTACAACACTTCAAATAAGACAAGATTAATGTTAAAAAAGAGATTTATTAGGTTTACTTAATTAATAAAAGTGTGAAAGTGTGTTACAACACTTCACAACACTTTATCAAGGTACCTTCTATGTTCATTAGTTTTCAGGGGCCCAAGACCTAATGTGAATGTGTCAAACACATTACAATAGTAAATGAAGGCACCATTAAGCCTAGTTTACAAGGAGGTCCCAAAAAAGCAAGGGAAAAGTAGAAGGGATACTTTTTTTGTTTCCAAATTTAGCCCCACTTTAGTGAGAGGGTGAACTTGCTTCAAACACACACTAAAGTAGAAAAACACACGTCAAGAGGGGTCCAAGTGTGCCAATGTTGGTGAGATAGGATGACAACAATCAAGAAGGGTGATCAAGCCCCCAGGATCAAGATCCCATGGCAAACCAACATGGACACAAAATAACACACATTAAAATGATATAAGAGCTACAAAAAAGCACAAGCATGCACTGTCAAAGATGTAAAGAGAATGAAAAATGAAAAACAAGAAAAAGGGGTGGATCAATCTTCTACCATATGTCCATAATGATGTGGATCAGATCTAGGTTGTTCATCCAAAAAATGCATACTTACTTTGAGGCAACGAAACTTCAAGTTTTCTGATGGGTGAGAAGTACAGAAGGTGAGACATATACAATCATGGTTGGTATGCACTCACACATGCACACAAGTGCCTAAGGTAAATTCATTCCCTCGTTTAGCTTCCTTTCAAACCATACCAATGTTATACCTCCTAATAACTTTAATATGATGCCACACAAAAATGATCTTTGATATTCATAAGACAAGAAAAAATTAGTATGCTTTAAGCTCATAAATAAACAATATGGCCCTATAGGAATGCAAGTTGTGTTATGCAAGCTGGCCATATAACTAAAAATGAAAATTCCATAATAAGAAATGTTCAAGGGATTCTTGCTTAGTTCATGTGAGGTCTTACTTAGGGAACATTGTGCCTAATGTCTCCAAGAGAGGACCGATTAAAGAATAGAAAATTCATAACTTAGAAGATGCATTGTGTTGCATCAAGCCACTAAGAGGAATGTAATATGCTAAGAGAGATCATGCTCTTGAAGGACATCACACCTATTGTCATACACAATGTAGAAAATGCATCGTATAAATTAAGAAGACTGCAACATGAATCATGAAAAAGAAGAATGCAAAATAATAATGCCAATGTATGCCCCCACTTTAAAGAAATTGTTAAACACCATGTTGTGTGCAATTAATTTAAAGTGGCAAATAATAAATGCTAACAATAAAGTGGACATGAGAGCTAACTTGGAAAGCCCTATGCTAAGTCATATGTTTCTGAGTAAAGCTACATCATGCAAAAGAAAAGGAAAAAATAGGGCTATCCCCTAAAAATAAAATCCAAACACATAAGGGGTATGTGCAGGATCATCATGGAAAAAACAAGCACTTAAGTGGTGAAAAATTCAAAAAAATTAGAGTTAGGCAACTTGACGTAAAAATTTTAATAAGTTATCTATATTATTTCAAAAATATGTAAGAATAGAATCTATAGCAAATTGAATGTAGTTTCTAAACTACTAGGTTTTTTTTTTTTTTAAATCTATTTGGTGAAAAATTGAAATTTCAATGTAGTCGACTTAAATTTTAAAGAAAAATAAGTATGTGTCTGTCTGACCACCCTAACCACAATAAAATGATAATATTTTTTAATAATATTTTAGATATAAGTAGAGGACTCATGTCCGGATGTGATGCATATTTTTTTGTAAGTTTTTTCCAAGTAAATAATTAATTATGAATTTTTAATTATAACTTTTAAAAAATATAAAAACTCGTATGTTTGACCACCTTAACTTGGTTAAAACTTCATGAAATTTATTTATTTTAATCCTATAGTATGTGAAGCATAGAATGTGATGCATTTTTTGGATTCAAAAAATGTGAGACCGTTTGAAAGCTATAGATGTTTTTAAATTAGCCTATCAATCAGGACTTTAGTTGCAATTCAAATAGAAAATGAATAATAATTATTTATTAAATTCAAAGTAAAGAATAATTTATATTGGTGGAAAGTTGAGAATCTCCTTTAAAAACCATATTTGTTTCATCAATTTTGGGTAAAAAAAAAGTCATCACCCACATACCCTACACATACCCATCATGATCCTGCACATACCCTAAGGGATCTAGGGATTTATGGTTAGTATGTTCTTTCTACAATATTTTTAAAGAGATCAAAATTTTCATCATTCCCCAATACACATAGAACTAGAAGAATGACACAAAGAGAGTGAAAACAAAGAAAAACCTTTCGGGTCAACATGGAAGATACATGAATGTCTCGATGCCTTACGTCATCCCCAAAAGGAAAACACAATACAAAGAAAATATGGGAAAATCTTTTGGGTCAACATGGAAGAGACATGAATGTCTCGACACCTTGCATCATCCCAAAAAGGAAAACAAAAGACAAAGAAAAGATAAGGGAAAAGCTTTTGGGTCAACATGGAAGAGACATGAATGCCTCAACGCCTTGTGTCATCCCCAAAAGGAAAAAAACAAGACAAAGAAAAGGTAAGGGAAAATATTTTGGGTCAACATGAAAGAGATATGAAAGTCTCGATGGCTTGCGTCATCCCCAAAAGGAAAATACAAGATAAATGAAAAAGATAAAAGGGAAAAGATTAAAGATTTATGACATAGAGAAGAATGAAGGTAAAATAGAGGAATGTCACAAAGAGAGATAGATTCATAAAAAATAATAGCATACAGGATCCCATTATGCACATGCAATCATTCAAAAGAAAAAGAAATAATGCATAAGACTAGAAAGGCACATGCGAGTCAACCTAAAGCAGGTTGTTTGCATCCCAATCTCGGTCAGTATAAACAAAAGGAAAGCAAGTAGCCAAAGGGACAATAGCAAGTACATTACTAGGACAAGGCTATCTACCTCTTGACCCTAGTGAGTGCAAGATAAGAAAGAGCTGAGGTAGGTGGTGTGAAAGACCATGTAATGGTGAAAATACAAGATTCTACAACTATTACATGACAAGGGGTACAAAGGGTATGTTATGCAATCACTTGATAACAATTGTCGTTATCAAAGTGATATTTACTCAAGATTATTTTTAATGCATGACACTCATCAGTACTATGTCCAAGAGTTTTGTGGTATCAATAATGTGGAACATTTGCATCTTTAGGATACAGTATTAGTTTGTCTTTCATAGGTGGCAATAGTATAAGTCCTTGGTTTAGAAGATTTTATAATTTTCTTTCACTTTTAGGTGGTGGACAAGGAAATTTTAATTTCTTTAGTTAGTAGGGCGTCTTCCACTTTCTAGAGTCACCAACTTCTCTAGATGGGATTAGGGCAGGAGGTCTAGAGATGAGTTTTTCTTTGTTATCCTTATCCTTAGGAGTGTCTATCACTTTGTTAACATAGAATGGTTGAGTACTTGCTTGCTTAGAGGAACTAGGTTCACCTATTGGAGGGAACTTAGGTTCAATTTTTGTCTCAACTTCACGATTTAAATAACTAAACATCTGAAGAGATGGTATTCTAGGGGGTGTTGGTTGTTTCATTGATGGATAAAAGTATGCATTAGCATCAAAGTTGTTAATACAATCATTTAGGAGCATATTCATGATGCCATCATCTTCTCCAATGATGTCAACATCACAAGGAGGACATGCATTAGGAGTTGAAGAAGCATGAGTTAGTTAAATTTCATTAGGATCATTTCCAAAAGCACAACTTGACACATCCACTAAGGACTTCAAGGAGATACATAGTTTTCTAAAGCACATATCCATGATGCAAATTTTAGATTCTAAACTACAACATTGTGAAATGAAATGCTCTAGATGCAATTTTGAATTTAAGCTATGCACAAGATGAACTAATTGAAAGTAGATTCAATGAATTGGATGAAATAGAATGTTTATAAACTAGAACAAAAAGGTAATAACAACAAAAAAAAGCTCAAAAACACTATTTTAAATGCCAAAAAATATAGTGCAAAATATTCATAGGAACTGAATTTACCAAGGTGGCGAATGACTCCCAGTACGTATTTTTTTCAAAAAAATTATAAATTTTTAGTTGATTTTTATGCTTTCTTTTCTAAATGATGTGAATCCTAAGTGTAAATGCATATTTTGTATGATTTTCATTGATTTAGGATGCAACAATGTAAGCTGTATGATCTTTGACTAATGCAAAATTTTAAAACCCTAGAATTCTAATCAACTAATGCAAACCCTAATGCAATGTTAATGCAAGCCAAATCTAGTATGATGATGCACTCCAAATAATAATTATGATGTTCTAAATGCAGGTTCACCAAAATGGAACCTTTGAAAATGGGGGATTAATTGTTATTGTATGGTTTAGGACATAGAGCACACCTAGTTTCAAGCTATTCCACTTAAGGGTAACCCTAAAGATCTCAATGGAAAGGAGAAATAGATCTTGCAATAGGGTTTTCCTTGGGATTGATTATAAGCTAATGAGGGGTTCACTACCAAGTAAGAACTTGGAAAGACTAATGCAATGAAAGTTGAAATGTAAGATGTAATGCTAAAACCTAATTCAATGTAAACCTTCACTAAATGACATAGAAATGTAGATGAAAAGAAATAGAAAACTACAAAAAAAATTATTTTCACCTAGAAATTTGGAGATGGATGAATCGAGGTCTAGAAAACTAGAAATTCTACCATTAATGTTGAGTGGGACTCATTCACAAAGCTAGGTGAATCAGTCCAAAATCTAGTTTTCTGTGTGGGAATAGGAATCTACCAAATGGATATCTGAATCCGCAAAAACTTGATTTTGACTAAAACTAGCACTCATTTTCTAGAAGTGGTGAATCATTCTAGTTATGTTTTTCTAAAAATTCAGGATATAAATTTTCTCTTCTCAGTCTACTCATTCTACTTCTTCAGGTTTCTAGGTCTAGGTGCTCTCCAATGTTCTCCAAGGCTTGATGACAACTTTGAAAACTTTCTCCAATCTTTCTCTTCAATGTTTCTTCAATCTAAACCTACACATCACACACTAAAGAGAGGGAAAAATGTAGTTTTGTTAGCGGATATGGGTTTTCCTTGGTCAAACCTCATTTTCGTAATCAAACCTTTCAAAATAGAATGAAATAAGAATGGAGAATGATGAATGAAAAAAATACAATGCAGCAACTCACCAAACCCTATCAATAATCTACTTCAAACATGTGTGAGATGGCTCCAATGGATGTAGATATTGACTCTTGAATAGGATGGATCTTGAATGAAGTGCTAGCTTGAATCATGCTACCCTACATCACAATTGTTAGCTCCAAAACAAACATTATCCATGAAATCCTTGAAATGATGTTTGAGGCTTAGATAGTGCTCTAAAATGTTTGATAATCTGGCATTGAATACTCTTCAATGCTCTTGTAAATACTTGAATACACTTGTGAACTAAAACCTGCTATTAGGATGAATACTTGAATGCTTTGGGTGAAAATAAGTGAAATAAACTTGTATTTATACTCAATTATGCAAGAATTCCCAATATTACAACACTACAAACCAACATCAGATCTAGGAGGATAAAATCTTGCCAAAAGTTTGAATTAATTTTTATTTTGGGCCACACAAGACTCATTCACCCAAGGTGGCAAATGAGTCCAACTAGGTATAATTTTTGGGACCATTTTTAAAAATTCTTAGAAAGGTGTGAAATTAGGTTTGGGACCCAAAAAATATAGGTGAGACTCATTTTCATAGGGTGCCAAATGAGTCCCAGATCACTAAATCTAGGCTACACAAGTTGAAAACACTTGAATTATGATTCGATAATAATTTTTGTTGGGATTATCCTCAAAATGATGCATTGAATCAAGATTGTGGATGCAAAATAAGGCCAATTAAAGCATAAGAAATCTCAATAATTAATGACAACCCTAGAAGAGTTTGAAAGTGTGTTACAAAACTTTACAACACTTCAAATAAGACAAGATTAAGGTCAAAAAGAGATTTATTAGGTGTAGATAATTAATAAAAGTGTGAAAGTGTGTTACAACACTTCAAAACACTTTAGAAAGGCACCTTTTATGTTCATTAGTTCACAAGGTCCCAAGAACTAATGTGAATGTGTCAAAAACATTACAACATTGAATCAAGGCACCATTAAGCCTAGTTTACAAGGAGGGCCCAAACAAGTAAGGGAAAAGTAGAAGGGATACTTTTTTCATTGCCACTGGATCAGTTTTAAAAATACTTAGAATGGTGTGAAACTAGCTTCGAGACCCAAAAACATAAGGGGGACTCATTCACCCAAGGTGATGAATGAGTTACAGATCACTAAATTTGGGCCACACAAGCTAAAAAAACCTAAATTATGATTGGATGTTGATTTGTGTCTGGATCATCCTCAAAATTATGCATTAAATGAGGCTTGTGGATGCTAAATAAGGCTAATTAAAGCATAAAAAATTACAATTATTAATGACAACCCTAGAAAAGGTGTGAAAGTGTGTTACAACACTTTACAACACTCCAAATAAGGCACCAATAAGCTCACTTAGTTCACAAGGGCCCAAGACCTAATTGAAACATTAAATCAAGGCCATGTTAGGGGGCAACCTTTTTTCATCATTACAATTACATTTTGTTTATTCATCATTCCTCCTCTTCATTTCATTTCATTTCAATGTTTGATTACCAAAATGGGGTTTCACCAAGGAAAACCCCTTTCTACTAACAAAATAACATTTTTCCCCCTCTTTAGTGTGTGATTTGCAGATTTAGGTTCAATATCCTCTAAGGATTAAGATTGGAGAAAATTTTTCAAGTGTGCAAAGTTGTCAAAATTTTCACCTTGTTTACAAGATCATAAACGGACACCTACAGAGAAAAATTCAATAATTCACATCCAAAAATCAAGTTGAGAAGACAGAGGAGAGATTGAAGAGTAGATTCAAATCGTGATCCTCTAAAAATGCTAACCAAGATTGATATGCCACTTCTAGCGTATGATTCCTAGTACAATCAAATTTCTAGATTTCAAGAGTTCTAGACTTTCCACTGTCATATTTTTGTTCCTGCCCAGAAACCATAATTTGGGACTAAATTTCCCAACCTGGTGTATGATTCCCAATGTGCATTAAATTTAGCATTTCTAGCATTTTAGGTCTTCATTCAAGCTTTTACAGATTTCTAGGTGCCCCTTTGTACCTTTCTAGTTTCCTGTTATGTTTTGCATTCATTTCTAGGTCATTTATTCAAGTCTTGCATATCATTAAGTTTCATAGTTATATCTTGCATATTACTTGTATTTCCAAGCCCTAGCTTGGTGGTGAACCCTCTTTTATCCCTTGGACCCCTATTGAAAGATCTCTTTACCCCTTTCTACATTCAGATTGAGATCTCTAGGGTTTCCTTGAGTGAAACTTGAGGGAAATAGGTTTAGGTCTTAAACCCCTAGCTCGCCATATCCCCCATAGGGAAAAGGTGGTCTATTTCCATCCTTTCATTTTGGTGAACCCAATTTAAACACCTCTTTTTAGATTTAGAGTGCATCATAGTCCTAGATCTAGCTTACATTAACTTTGCATTAGGGTTTTGCATTAGTTAATTTGAACCTAGTGTTTCAAAATCTTGCAATTGTGAAAGTGCATATAGGTTGCATTTTTGTGTCTTGCATCATGAATTTCCTCTAAAATCTAAATTTTTATTTAGTTTAGGCATCATCCAACTCATAAATCATAACATTCAATCAATTTTTTTTTTTAAATTGTGCAAAAACCATAAATTGGGACTCATACACCTCTCTAGGAAATTTAGTCCTATTTCAGATTTTAAACTGCATTTTCTAGCATTAAAGACTCTATTTATATATTAATTTTTGTTGTTGTTAGTTATCTATTTCAGTTTACGGAGTTTTTGTTTCATTCAATTCATTGCATCTAGCTTAAATCAGTTCATTTTGTGCAATGCTTAAATTAAAAATAACATTTAAAGCATTTCTTTTCAGATTGTTGCATTTTGTAATCAATAAATTACCTTGTTTAGAATATAAAACTTTCATTTGCACTTCATTTTCGGTCCTTGTACTTCCCTTTACCCTCATCCAATTTTGGGTTTGTCCACCAAGTTTGTAAAATCTTGTATGAGATTTACAACTCAGTGTCCTATTAACAATACTATTGTGAGACATAGTTCGAGACTCATGTCATCCCAGGATACACTATTTTTTGTGGATCTTGGGTTCTCTAGCTCTCTTCCTAATAGTTTTGATAATCAACCCTATATGGATCCTAGTATTCATGCTTCACTTCCCATGACTATCATGCCTTCAACCACTGTGTTTCCCCTTAATAGCACTATCCCTACTATCCATAACTCTATTCAAGATTTGGGATGCACTCAAAGACAAGGTGGAACTTCCATCCCTACCTACACTAGTACTCAAACTACCATAATAATTCAACCCACTAGTAGTGTGAGCACTTCCTTAGGTATCTCCATAGGGAATTCCTCTAGCTTTGTGTTGTCGACTACAATATCTCCTCACACTTCCTCCATCCCAAGTTTACAATTCACTTTCCCTCTACATACATACCCTACTCCACCTTATACCCCTCCACCTTACAAGAACAATGATGCTATCATTAATACACTTTTGAAAAGCATGGCATCCCTTCAACAACAAGTCACAAACTTAAATCAATGAAACAAGTTCAACCCTCACAATATATCAAAACCAATCCCCTCTCCTTGGAGATATTGAGAGAACAAATGCCGCAAGGTGTAGAAGTTCCCTGATTTAAGAAATATGGTGGGAAAGGAGATCCTATTAACCATGTTTCCACTTTTACCACCCTATGTAGTGATTTCATCTTTGAGGATAAACTTCTAGCTAAATTATTCCCTAGATCCTTGAAAGATACTACCTTGGAATGGTTTTCCTCATTACTGAATAACTCAATTTTTTTATTCAATGAACTTGATGAATCCTTTATTAACCACTTCCAAGTGCACATGACCCCTAATATGACCTTTTCTAATTTAATGAGATGTAAGCAAAAGATGATGAAAAGGTTACTGATTTCATTTCATGTTACCAATCGCTTTATTCCAAAATCAATGTGAAAATTATTGATCCTCACCTTCAAAGAATGTTCATTGAGAACTTGAAAAATAAGATGCAAGATAAGCTTGGAATGATGAAATTCCATTCCTTTGTATACTTGTGTACTACCCTTCATGATTATCAAAACTCGGTTAGTAGTCGTGAAACAAAATCCACCTCTAGCCACTTTGAGAAGTCTGAATCTTCAAGTCTAAACAATTATCAACCATTTAGAAAATAGAATAAAGGTTTCCTTCAACTAAATCGCCCTCAACCAGCTCAACATGTTGATGTGCAAGTGGTTGCCATAAAAAATACAACTCCTTTCGCATTTGGTGATCCAGCTAGGAAATTTACTCCCTTACTTGATACCCTTCATAACACAATGTCACAAATTTTAGAATAGAAAATGATCACTTTACCTCCCATTAAAGAACATGATCCTAATAAACCATTACCCCAGAGCTTTAGATCGAATGCTTATTTCCATTATCACTGAAAAAATAGACACAACACAGAACATTGTAAGAATCTTCAACATCTTATGTATGACCTCGTTGATTCTAGTCAATTTCAATTGGAGGTGTTAATGATCAAGGAAATAAGTTTTTTGCCCCTCATAACAAAAACTTGTAAATATTTACCAACCCTATGCCAAAACACAATGTTTCATTTGTCAAATAAACTAAAAATAATGATTTGATGAATGTTGAAATAGATGATGACAACATGGATATTGTTGAACAAGATCCTATGGATACTAATGAGAAAAGTCCTTGGGATGATATATTTGGGTTGATTTAAATTCAACCTCATAAGGTCCAAACTAAAAATCCCATTCAAATTTCTTTCTCCTCATAGGAAATACTTAAACATACACCCAATGGTCCTCTTTACGTAGCCGACCAAATCTATGATAAGCCCACTAATGGGATATTAATTGATCCCACCTGTGGAGAAAATGTGATCACTAAGGAATTATTACTTGTGCACGAAATATATCAAGAAACATATGATAAATTGAAAGCATGGATAAAGATGCATAATGTATTTTCTTTCCATATGATGGGATTGATCACCCTTCCTTTAACTATTAGACCAAAATAGTTAGATGTCTCATTCTCCATCATCTCGACGTTGGACCAATTCCATGTGAAGCTTGGTTATCCATGGCTACGCTCCATGAAATTTTCCTCGTCAATTGTGCATAAATGCCTAAACTTTCCCTTTGACAATGAAATATTTACTTTGCATCATAGTGGCTTTAATCCTTTGTCTTCCCATGGGAACTTTTCCTTGGATTTCTTTTGGCCTGAGCCTATGGAACCTATTAAACCTCATTAGGACTTCTTTTTCAAATCCTACCAAAAGTTTAAAGTGAAGTGCATAGAGAAATTATCTCTTAAGAACATGCCTCCACCCATGACTGAGCCCCTTATCCTTGATGAAACAATGATTGAACCTAAAGACATTCCAACAACCAAGACCAACCTAGAAGACAATCCTTTGCCTAGCTCCTACAAACAAACAAGAGAATATGAAAATAATCCTTCCATGCCTCCTAGGATAAAACAAGTTTGCAAAGCTAAAGAGAAAGAAATTGAGTAGCCTCCTATGGCTACTTCCATTCCTACCCTTATGGAATAAAATAAACCTATGTTTGAAAAACCCGCTCCTACACAAACGCAACTTGAAAATAAAACTAAAATAAATTGAAATGCTAGAGAGTGTAGAAATAGACATCATGATCTTGATCGAAGGTTAAATGAAGAAAAAAATAAAAGAAAATCAACATCCAAACTTGATTGAAGCAATGCACGATGACTCTCCCTTGTCGAAAAAAAAGGATCCTATACCGCAACTGCAACAAGAGTTAAACCCTTCTATAGACATTATCATTCAACCTTCTATTGTGATAAACCTAGATGACAATGATGAAGTTGCTAAAATTGGCGAAGAAGTGCTTAATGAATTGAGGACATTTTTTTCCTCTTTTTTTGAGCTTAAACCATAGTTCTCCTAAGAAGAGCATTGAACTTGGTGATAACCCTAGTTCTGCACTTGCTATTGTCCCTTTGGCTAGTTGTCCACCTTCTATATATGATGAAAATGACTAGGATGTGAACGACTTGCAAATAGGTTTACTCAAATGTGCCTTACTATTCTTGCTTTTGTTTCCTTTTTCATGTTTCATTTATGTGATTGCATGAGTGTAATGTGATCCCTCATGATTTTTTGTTTGATGTATTCCTCTCTCTTTGTGACATTCCTCTATTTGTATCTACAATCTTGTCTATGTTGTAAATCCTTATTATTTTCTTTTTCTTGTTTTTTTTTCCCTTTTGGGGATGATGTGAGGTGTCGAGACCTTCATGTCTCTTCTATGTTGACCCAAAAAAATTTCCTTTATTCCTTTCTTTGTCTCATGTTTTTTCATTTTGGGGATGGCGTAAGGAATTGGGGAGTTTAGGTCTCCTCCATGTTGACCCAAAAGGTTTTTCTTTGGTTTTCACTCTCTTTATGTCATTCTTCATGTTTCATGAGTATTTCTAGAATGATCATAGTTCTAAGCTCTATAAAAACATTGTAGCAAAGATATACTGACCTCATATCCATGGATCCCTTGTGTGATTTTAGGGGTAACTCTCTTTTTCATTTGCATTTTCAACTCGTGTTTCATTGTGTAGTATTATTACTTCATGTGATGCATCCTTCACTTTGTGGTCACATTGGGTGTGATTTCCTTCAAAAGCGTGATCTCTCTTATCATATTGAATTCCTCTTAGTGGATTGATGTGACACACTGTATTCCCTAAATTGTGAATCTTCTATTCTTTGATTGGTCATCTCTTGGAGACATTAGGCATGATGTTCCCTAATTTAAGACCTTATATGTACTAAGAAAAACTCCTTTTTCTCCTAAGTACATGATTTTTTATTTACAATGACTGTTATATGGACACCTTGTATAACACAGTTTGCTTTCCTATGGTGTCATCGTATTTGTTCATGGGTGTTAAGTATATGAACATTTTCTTGCCTCATGAAGCTCAAAGTTCATTATTGTGTGGTGCCTTATCAAAGTTATCATGTGTAAAGATTTGGTATGGTTACCATATGGGAGAAGAACTTAGGCATGGCATACCCATAGACAGTTGCTTGTCTATGTGAATGAATACCACTGAGTGTGTATGCATCTTACTGGGGGATCACTTAGTGGATACCAAATTCCACTAGCCCTTGTGGGTTTGCATCTTACTAGGGGATCACTTAGTGGATACAAAATTCCACTAGCCCTTGTGGGTTTGCATTGGTTTTCATAGTGGACAATGCGCTCCACTTGTAAATGTTTCTCAGAAAAATAGCCTAGATCTTATCCACATTGCACTAAACAAACAGTCGAAGCTTGATCCATCCCTTCTTTTATTTTTATTGTTGTTTTCTTTATTCCTGTAGTAGTGTATGGTTTTCCCTTGATGTTGCTCCTTATATCATTTTCATGTGTGTCATCTTGCACCTATGTTGGTTTGCTATAGGATCTTGATCTCAGGGGCTTGACCATCTCCTTTGATCTTTGTTATCCTATTTTTTTTGCATTGGTACACTTGGAGCGCTCTTGATGTGAGTTTGTCTACTTTAGTGTGTGTTTGAAGCAAGTTCATCCTCTCAATAAAGTGGGCGCTAAATGTAATGATGAAAAATGTACATCCTTACATTTTCGCATTTGTTTAGGCCCTCTTTAAATTGAGCATAATGTTACCTTGATTTAGTGTTGTAATGTGTTTAACACATTCAAATTAGGTCTTGGGCCCTTGTAAACTAAATGAATCTAATTGTACCATATTTAGGGTTTTCTAAAGTGTGTCCTAACACTTTCACATTAATCTAGGGTTTTCATTAATTAATTGGGCTTCTTTATACCTTATTTGGCCTTATTACATCCACAAGCCTTAATTAATGCATCTTTCCAAGGATAATCCTAACATGAATCAACATCCATCATGATTCATGTGTTGTATGGCCCAGATTTAATGATATGGGACTCATATGCCACCTTGGGCATATGGGTCTCACCTAAGTTTTACGGCCTTGATCTAGATTTTACATCATTCTAAGCATTTCTTGAAAAATGTGTCCCAAAGCTTAGCCTAATGGGACTTATAAGCCACTTCTAGCATATGAGTCCCATGTGGCTTAAACCTAAATTAAATTCAAATTCTTAATGAGATTTATTCTCCTACATCTAATGTCAGCTTGTAGTGTTGTAATTTCCAAAAAAATTGGCATAAACAAGTATAAATACAAGGTTATTTCACTTATTTTCCCCTAAGCTTTGAAGTATTCATGTATTATAGAAATTTGGTGATTACAAGAGTCTACAAGATCATTGAAGAGACTTCAAGAGCTAATCATCAAGTGTTTTGGAACATTATTCAAGTATCAAGCATCATGTCAAATGTCATCATGCATCATGTTTGTTTTTGAGCTAACATTTATGATATAGGGTTCATGATTCAAGCAAGCATTCAATTCAAGATCCATATCATTCAAGCAAGAGTTAAGATCCACATCCATTAGAGCCATCTCATACATGTTTGTAGCCTTTATTCCTAGGGTTTGGTGAGTTACAATATTACATTTTTTTCATTCATCATTCCTCCTTTTCATTTCATTTCATTTTAAGGTTTGATTACCAAAATGGGGTTTGACTAAGGAAAACCCCTTTCTACTAACAAAACAAAATTTTTCCCTCTTTAGTGTGTGATTTGTATATTTAGGTTGAAGATCCTCTAAGGAGCAAGATTGGAGAAAATTTTTAAAGTGTGCAAAGTTGTCAAAGTTGTCACCTTGTTTACAAGATCATAAAAGGACACAGTCTACAGAGAAAAATTCAACAATTCAAATTTGAAAATCAAGTTGAGAAGATAGAGCAGAGATTGAAGAGTAGATTCAGATCTTGATACTTTGAAAATTCTAAGCAGGATTGATACACCACTTTTGGCGTATGAGTCCTAGTACAGTCATATTTCCATATTTCAAGATTTCTTGACTCGCCACTACCAAATTTTTGTTCCTACCTAGAAACCCTAATATTGGACTAAATTTCTCAGTTGGCGTATGAGTCCCAATGTGCATTAAATTTAGTATTTTAAGTATGTCAGGTCTTCATTCAAGCTTCTATAGATTTCTAGTTGCCTCTTTGTACTTTTCCAATTTCATGTTCTATTTTGCATTCATTTCAAGGTCATTTATTCAAGTCTTTCATATCATTAAGTTTCATAGTTAGATCTTGCATATTACTTGTCTTTCCAAGCCCTAGAGCTTAGTGGTGAACCCTCTTTTATCCTTAGGACCCCCTATTGTAAGATCTCTTTCCCCCTTTCTACATTCGAATTGAGATCTCTAGGGTTTCCTTGAGTGAAACTTGAGGGAAAAAGGTTTAGGTCCTGAACCCCTAGCTCACCCTATCCCCCATGGGGATAGGGTGGCCTATTTCTATCGTTTCAAGATGATAGAATTTATCAAAAAGGTATACTCAATTAGAATTAGAATTTTTTTTTCCTCTAACTTCTACTAATGATGAATCAAATTCTATAGGAGAAGAACTCTCTTACAATGAGAATAAATATTAGATAAAACCCATGAAAGAAGAGATAAAGGAACTACCAAAATAATTCTTGGGACTTGGTTGATTTATTTGAAGGTAAGGAACCCATTGGTTGCAAGTGAGTTTACAAGCAAAAATTGAGTGGAAATAACATCATAAAGGTATAAGGATAGTTAGTGCAATGGGTTATTCTAAGGTAGAAGGACATAATTTAGTGAGATATTTTCTCTTGTATCTATGTTGAATTTTATTAAGGTGTTTTTTTCTATAGCTACATCTTTTTATTTTTAAGTTGAAAAAATAATTTTTGATACAACATTATGGTATGGAGATTTAGATCAGAAAATCTATATTGTTCAACCTAAAGAAGTTTAGATAATGGGTATAGAATATTTGGATTGTAAACTAAATGGTTCTTTGGATTAAAGTAGTCACCATGTATGTTGTCTCAAAAATTTAATCCATGTGCATTATAATTGGGTTTTCCAAGGAATCGCATTGGATTAATTATAGTTTTACATGTTGACATTATGTTAATCATTAGGGATAATAAAGTGTTGATTGCATAACTCAAGGTTTAGTTAGATTATAGGTTTGAGATGAAAGATCTAAGTGCTATAAGACACATCATTGGTATATAAATACATAGAAATATGGACAATACAAAGCTATGGTTAAACAAGAGGAAGTATCTTAAGACTATTATATAGAGGTTCAACATGCACAATGATAATCTTAAAGTATTCCTTTAATAATAGCCACTAAGTTGAGCTTAGAACAATACCCTGAATCTATAAAGGTTTTGAGGGACATCAAAAATATTTCTTATGCAATTATAATTGATAGCTCCATGCATGCATTAATATGTATGAAGCTTAAACATTACTTGAGCAAGGGAAGTTATAAGTCGGCTCATGCCAATTATTTGTAAATAGAATTAGATGTAGACAAACATATTTTCTATATACTTTAAAGGAACCATAAACTAATATTTTTGTTATCATGACACTAATAATGTGGGAAAGATGTTAAATGTATGGCGGATTATTAATTTTGATTGGGATAAACATTTGGATAGCTAGATATCAACAAGTGGTTATGTTTTTACTCTATGGATTTAAGAGATAGAGTATGGGGATTCTTATCTTTTTGGATACCATTATGGGTTTTTCCTTTCAATGAATTTCTACTTTTATCTTTAGGATCCACATGGTTTTCTATCTCTTTTACTTTGGCAGGCCTATGTGGCCTTTGATATTGGTTAAAATTTTGGATTTATTTTTTCTATGTTTTACCATGTCATTTTGAGGGGACATGGTGATCCTTAGATTTTTGTGGATATGTATTTGTATGCATGTTTTCATTAGCATCCAAATTTCATCCACTATAAATGGTATGGGTGGAAGGAGATGGATGATAGCATGGATAGGGTGTATGGAGAGTAGATCTTGGATGAAATTTATAGATGTGTGCCTTTCAAGTGATCTTGGTTGGGAATTAAAGGAGTGGGATGTCTAGAATGGGTGAGAATGATAGGGGATTTATAGATGAGGGATTGAGTAGGATGAGACGGGGGATGAGATTTTAGGATATAAGGACCCAAAAAGGACTTTGTAGGTGGGAAAGATGTGATGGTAGATTATGGGACACAGGGGCCCAAAATAGAATTCTAGGATGGAGGAAGGATAAGGATAATGATTTTGGGTTGGTATGATGGAGGAAGGGGATTGTGAAAAATGGTTTGGAAGAATGATGGGAAACACCTATCGTGGTCTTGGAAGAATTTCTCTTAGATTTCACAAAGATTGTACTAACATTTTGGGATTTCCTTGAGATATTTAGTCAATGCCTTGTGGTGGATTTTCTATGATTTTGATGGTCTCCAATATACCATGTTCATGTATGCCTAAGCCTTTACCTTGATAATTTATGTACTTCAAGGTTTGGTTTAAAGTGAGGTGTTCATTATTTTTGAAGCAAGCTATGATTTTATTGTTAGATGGATGAGGATGGATGGTTAAATTATAATTTTAGAAAATTTTGAAAAACATATTATGTTTTCCAACATGAGTAATTTTTTTCTTCATAGTATAAGATAGACATTATGTTTCCAATCAATATTTTATATCAAATCATTAAATGGGTTTCATAGTGTATCCTTCACAGTAGACACTTCATAATGCACATCCTACTTCTTATAAGAAATTATAGATTTGAAGACACATTGTGATATTTTACGTACACTAATTTGGGTATGATGTTAAGTGTAAGTTACAAGATACAATATGTTTTGAAATGACAACAAAATATTGGTTTTCTTATTCGGTAAATTTGATATATTTTTCATAGTAGACATTACAAAATATGGTTTGTTTTGGGTATCATGGGAAGTGTAGGTTACTTTCCTACACTAATCTTGATAAAAGAGTTATGCAAAAAAAAAAAAATTACTACAATATTTACAAAAAATAAATAAAAAATAATGATAAATATCATTCGCACCACAACATAGTAAATTACATGGGGAGATCCCTTTTAGAAGAAAATCTCACACTCCAAAAGTTGTCCAATATATTATTCAAAAAACTAGAAGATTATAATATACTTGTACAGGAAGTTATCTCAAGTGTATTGTGTTGATGGTGTTTTTATGCACTTCTCAACACAGGCAGTGTTTAGGTGCACTACCTCTCTTGAAAGACAATCTCCCACAATCGAGTTGCAGAACACTATCCCAAGGTCTCTCGGATGTCAGGTCATGACAGTGCTAAGATACCTCAGTAGTTTGATGTGATTTGCTAGAATCACAAGGCGGCCTTACAGAAATACAAAGTGCGGATGCGAAGCATGGAGTTGGATCTTCGAAAAGGAGTTTTTAGCATGAAAGCAGTTATGTGTTGGCTGTAGGTTCAAACAGCAGTCTCAAACTCCACCTGGTTGTTAGATTTGGCTTTATAATGTGCAATGAACCTTGGTATTGTTCAGTTTCTAAAAAAGGTGGAAAAGAGTGAAGGGGAAGAAAAGTTCCTAAGTCTGAAACTTGCAATGAATAGTGACAATGGAGTTCCTGCAATGGACAATTCCTTAAAACAATATCCCACTTAACCAGAGATTTCACAGTATCATGGAAATTGTGCTATCTTCTAAGGGCTGCAGATTTTTATCCTTCATCCACCACATACATGCATGAACTAAAGATAAGGGTTTGGGGCAGCTTTAATCAAGTCCAGGCTAACTTTGCACAGCTATCTACCTTCAGCAAACAGCAAAAAGTATGGACTAAGGGATCATCAACAGTGCAGGAATTTTCATAAACACCGAACAACATTCCTAAAATTTACCCAAGTAACATGAACAGCTAACTAAACAACAAAGAGATCTAAGCTAAACATCTAATATTGGAGAAGTGAATCAATTGACATGAGAGAAAATAAGGAAATGCACCAAATCAATGCTATTTCTTATAAATTTCTGCAGCATGTCTTTACAACAACTCAACTCTCCCTTTTGCAAATGAGGGGAGTGCTCTATTTATAGTTTTCCAAAAGTTGAATGAGTGGCCAAGATTCATTTCCATTGTGTGGCCAAGATTCATTACAAAATAGGGTTTCACCTACCCCCAAATAGATTTACAATTAAAAAACATCTTTTGTCTTTTCCCTATTTTGTCATCTAGTGGATGACACTATTGCTTTTTGTCATGTAGCTAATTGTTGTTTCTTTGGCTGTAGCTACTCTTTTGGGAGGTCTTCTTCCTTGGCTGGGCTGTCTTGTTGCTCATCGGAGGCTGCATGTTCAATGTACTTGAGGATGATGGCCTGGAGCTTGTCGATCTCGAGGATTTCGCATCTCAACGCCTGGTATCTCCATTCCTTGGCATTTTCCTCCAACCACTTCCAATCCTCGTCATACTTTGAGCCCTGATCTCTGAACAGCTCTGATCTGTCGAAGGCATGGGCAGTGAAACTCAGGAAGTCCGTTGTGATATCTCCGGCTGTCCCATCCTTCATCTTTTCCTCAAAGTATGACCTGACCTTTCCTGCATCCAATTGCATTGTAGGCATATCATGGCCCGTTATTAGCTTAAGGTACTCGACGCATTCTGCCTGAATTTCTTTGATCCATGCGATATCCGGATCCACCCTGCTCTAGATCTGTTCCATCCTCTCCTTTCGGTTGATGAGGTCTCTGCGCCACACGTCCACCAACCAGTGATCCTCCTTCTTCAATTCTAACTTCTCTTCCCACGTGCTTTTTGGCATTTGAAGGATGGCTTCAACCTTCGGGAAGGCAGAGTCGTAGATTGCAGGGAAGTTGGTGCAGAGTTTCTTCGTGCCCTCCAGGGATTGGACTAGGTCCAGGAACTTATTGGCTATCTGCACAGCCAAGCCGATTCCTACGTTTTCGACGCTCGCAACCTGCTGGAACCAATCCTCAGTGGTCCTCTCCAAGTTCTTCCTCCTCTCCAGCTTATCTATCTGTTCCTTGGAGAGCAGCTGTGGCACGACTGTAGAGGTAGTGGGGAGGTCGTCTATTGAAGACCACTGCTGAATATAGTCATTTAGGGCAGCAACCTGCGCCTTTAGCTCATCCTTGGTGATCTTGTCCTGTTTAATTAGATGCACCATCGTGGCCACCGACTCTTCAAGGTGCTCGACCTTCTGTTCCCTGGTTGCTATCCCCAGGTCAATAGTGGAGATGTTGTAACTAACTCTGGCCTAGTTAAGAGTTGGCGTCGCTACTTCTGCTGCCCAGGAGCCAGAAGTGTCCATGGTTATCTTAGAACGGACCTTAGGCTTCTTCTCCTTCTTTGTGGTGGCCAGAGATCGAGCCAAGATGGCTTCCAATCTTGACCTCGGGTCCGTCGAAATTGGGGTAGTCTTTTCAAACTGCTTTTCTAGCCAATCAGGCATGACAGATTTGTCCTTGGGTGCTTCATGGCTGCCTTCATCCTTCTCCATTAACTGTAAGATCTCTGCCTCTTCTTCCTTTTGGGCTTCTCCCTTTCCTTTGGTAGCATCTTCCTCTTCTTCGTCGGAGTCACGATAAAACACGAGGCTTTTGACAGGCAGCTTGGTGGATAATATCTGGGTGGGATCCTCTTCTTTTGCTGCCCCTTATTCTTTCTTCTCCTTAGCAGCCTCGGGTTTGGGGCTCTTCACAATATGGGTCTCCGCCTCAGATAAATTCTTTTCAGGCTGCCCCTCTAGCGGCTGTCCCTCTTCACCACGTGGCGACTGTTCTGCCTCTTCTCCAACATCCTTTGGCTGCTGAGCCAACTCTTCCTCGATATCCTCATCAAATGTCTGAACAATCTCCTTATCACCTAAGCCCTCCTCTCCATCCCTGCTCCCGGAGGAGCCCGTCTCCTCTTCCTCGTAGGCAACCTTGTCGATGGTTCTATGCTCATATTCAAGTTGCTCATAATCATCATTGGCCTCCTCTTCGATAGGCTTCGAAGCCTCTTGTTCCAGCTCTTCCAACTCTTTGGAAATCTGCATTGTGGCCTCCATCGCCAGCAGACCTGTTGGTGGTTGCGAAGGCTGAGCTATTGCGAGGGCTTGGGCAAGGGCCGCCTGGAGTGCGGGGTCCATTAGGAGCTGTGAGAGCTCGAGAGGGATTCTCTGCAGGTGTCGCATAATAGCCTCGGGTATGGTGGAAAGGGGGACAGGCGATGGTATTGTTACCAGTGGGAGGGACGTGATGGGTGACATGGCAGCAGCAGAGGAAGGGGAAGTGGTCATGCTAGAGGAAGAGTCGATGTTGATTATTGACCCGGCCAGGGGCGAAGAGGCAAGGTGAACAGAAATGTCCTCTACCTGTGGAGATGAGGCGACTGCGGCTTGAGAGGCGGGCAACACACCAGTCGGGGGAGGAAGGAGCAAGGGAGGATGTGCCTCTGTTGTGATCACGGTCCTTTTGAGCTTCTTGGGAGATGAGCCTCCCGTATCCTTTGTTGCTTGTTCTTTGGGGTCCTCGGACTGTGTTGTTTTTGTTTCCTTTCTTTTTTGGGACCTGCTGATGGGGGAGACTTGGAAGTCTCACCAGCTGATGGGGAGGCGACAATGTCCTCCGTGGTGCTTGGCTCACTTTTTAGCACTTCGTATGTTAAAGCCACCCCCTGTTGTTTCAGTTGTGCCACCTGCCCATCGACCCACTCCTTCGTGCGAGCTATAATTGGCTGCGTGATAGTATCCAGGTCCTTGACCTCTTGCTCATCCCAGTCGATGGAGGGGATTGCCAGGTTGGCAACCGCAGGGTACCTTAGGTGCACAATGGTGGACTCATCCTCCTCAAGTTGGTCAGGCATCGGAAACAGCTGCACCCTCCTCAAAAACTGTACTGTCATTCGCATGTAGTGTCTCATGTGGACCTCCTTATCATCTTTACAATCTGCCCAAAAATCTTTGACATGGTACTTGTGGGCGTATGCCGGCCCTAGTGCCTTCCTGACATGGCCGTGTGGGTCCATTCGTGGGTGAGCCGTGCACCATTCAAAGTTATATTCTTTAAGTTCTTTCTCTGAGTTGCCGGCACATTGAGATGTCTGCAATCGATACTGGCCTTGGCCGAGGGTCATGGGATAGGGGATCCTTGCTACGTACTTGTTGCCAAAAATCGTCTGAATATGTTGGAGCTGCCGGGAAAGCTCTAGGAGAATGATCCGGTCGTTTGGGTATCTCGGCAACTTGTTCGGTCGTTCAGTAAATCCTTGGGCACGGATGTAAGTGAACTTGGAGAATTGAATGAACAGGAAGGCGTACTCCTTCAGGAGCACCCGGGCGCTGTGGGATACCCTTCTCTCGAAGTTCCCGACTATCAATCTGATAATATGGCTAATGAAGGCGTCATTGACCCGGCAGTACACATTCTTGATGTTACGGTATTGTAGTTGAGGCTACCGGTCAAAAGGCTTGAGCCCTCGTTTGTGATCCTGATTCGGTGCCATAGATAGTCCACTATATTGTCTCTGACCTACCAAGGAGTATACCAGGTATGAGGTCATGTAGAACTTGGAGATTTTCTTGGCATTTACAAACTGCTCGTGGAAGCAGTTGCTGATGATACTCTCCCAGTCGAATGAGATCTTAGTTTTGACATCCTCATTGCCTCGTATGATCAGTTCAACGTAGTAAGCCATCCACTCTTGGAAGTAGGCGGCTGCTGGGAGGCCCATGACCCTGCTTAGCATAGTCACCAAGTTGTGATAATCTTCTTGAAAGTCGCTGCGGAACAGCTCTTGGGGAACCTTTGCAGTGCTGCCCCGTTTCTCCTTAAGCCAGTAAATGTTAATTGACTTCTTGTAGCCCAATGGATTGGCATCCCATGCCGCCTGACACTGCTCCAAAGTGGGGATCTGCATGTGCGGGAACGTGGGAATGTGGAACGTTTTTGTGATTCCTGTCGGAGACATGTCGGCAAGGATATTCCCCTCCTTCTCCACGATTGTTTTGGTATCTATTTGGTAAGGTTCTCAGCAAGCCATTACCAGTTCAGGTGCTATCAGAGAGGAAGGGAAGCCGGCAGCTTTGGCGATTCCACTTTGGCATATCAACCTGGCGTTCTTTGTTTTGGGGTCGATCTTGACCCTCTGAGTGAACTCATCTATGTCCACCTGGCCAATATTGGTATCTGAGATTTCTCTCCAGTCAATCGAGACCTTTGACTGGAGCGGTTCACCTTGAAATTAGAACTTCATCTGATCCTTATCCTCCTTCCCACGAGCGGCCCTTCTGGATTTCTTGCCCTTGTCCCTTTCAGCCGAGGCCCCTGAAGTTCCTGCAACCGATTCCATATATCCTGCAAGCAAAGGGTGAAGTCAACACAATAAAACACCAATAACGTTAATGTTAGTCTGCATTGTGAGCATATCATCTAAATAACCATTCAGATACATCATAAATTTAATCCTCAGATGATATTGATTTCATTTTAGGGCATTTGGACAATCCGGGCCTAGAGGGCCGGACTTCCCTGGCAGGAATGCTGTCAGGGAGGAAAAACACAATCAAAAGTTCCTGGAGACCCCCGTCGGCCAAATTTTGATATCTTAAGGGGCCCATGATAGAGAAGGGCATGATTTAGGATGTGGGTCGAAGTTAGATTCTGAATTTGAATTGGTTTGGATTGATTTAAGGAGCTTCGGAGGTTTCAGGCCGGAAGGAAGCCGGCGGCGGCGGACATCAGACGGAAGTCCGACTGAGGAAGTCCGACAGCAGAAGTCCGAAGGCTGGAGTCCGGGAGGCAAAAGACACCCGAAACGAGGTTTGGTTAAATAGTTTAAACCGGACGGCATTTGGAGCACCGGGCCCCGGAGGCGGGGAGGCCGCGTCACGAAGGCCACCGCATAATCTTAGATCATTTTGAAAGGTGGCGGCGAGGAGAAGACCGGAGCCCGGAGGGCGGGGAGCAGACGGAGGTTCGCCGCTGAAGGATTCTGCAATGTGTCTCAGCGCCGAAGGCGAGGAGAACTCCGGGATCCAGCCCACAGGAGGATGCAAGACGACGGCCACTGGGAAGTTATGGCAACCCATCATCGACGGAGGCAAAGGCCGTCCCGGGACCTGGGAGGTGGAACGACACGGGGTACAAGCCGCCGCATGGTTTGGCAATGATATGAACGGTGGTGACGAAGGATGGGCCAGGACCCGGGAGGCGGGACGACGTGCTCCTGCGGCTGCCGCGAGATATATGCAGTGATCGAGCGACTGCGGCGGCGAAGGTATCTCCGGGGCCCGACAAAGGTCGGGCAGCCGTAGGGGTTCTACTGTCGACGACGGCAGAATCGTCACGGAGTTCCGAAGATGGAACTCCGGACAGCCGGGCCCGGAAGGCGGGGAAGCAGAAGGCGCCTCGCCGGGAGATTTTGACATTGCAACGGCGGCAAATTTGATGCGGAGGCCAGGGAGAGGAAACCCGGAGGCCCGGGCCCAGCAGGGCGGACTTCCGTCATGGGTTTTGTGGTTTCGGATGTCGATGGCGATGGAGGGTTTTAGGCTCGGGAAGAACCTTTGCACTGTGCGAAGAACACCCACGACGCGAACGAGTCCCGAGCCGGCGGCGAGGGTAATTCCGATGGGTTCTGAAAATTTGAGGACATGGGTTATGGACGCGACGGGGTGTTGTTTAATTTTATGCCATTTAATTTATTGTTCAATTCATTTTAAATCCCCAAAATGACGAAAAACAATAGGAGGGAAAACGATGATGGCCTACCTCGGATACGCCAAGCGGGGATGTGTGCAAACCACTGTGAATTGACGGAACAAACTTTGGGGATGACGACCGAGATGCTACAGAAGGCGGTGGGCTCCAATTTGATCACTGCTCTTATTTGCTCGAGTTCTCAAAGTGAAAATGACATTGGGGACCATGCATTATATACCCCCTTCGCCATTAATGCTCACATTAAATGCACGTACAACTGCGCCAAAATTGGTGAAATTTGAATTTAGGTCGGCGGCGGCGGTGAGGGATTCGTTATCCGACAGGCAGGAAGTCGCGCAACGACGGCCACCGCGAGAATTCAAGATGACTTTGACGATGGCGACGACAGAACGCTCGGGGCCTGGAGGGCGGGGTGCGGTGGAGAGTTCGCCGCCGAAGGATTTCACTTTTCATTTGAACGGCGGCGGCGAGCAACACCCGGCGGCCTGAAGGGCAGGGTGCGGTGGAGTGTTTGCCACCGAAGGATTTCGCTTTTCATTTGAACGGCGGCGGCGAGAAACACCTGGGGGCCCGAAGGGCGGGCGGCCACCGCAGGGTCGCTGTCGCGGACGGCGATCCCGGGACAGAAGTCTGTACACGGACTCCCGGAGCCTGGGGCCCGAAGGAGCAAGAGCCGCCCGGGAAATCCCCGAAGACCTCCGAACGGTAACTGGCAGGGCGGGCTCCGGAGGGCGGAAAGACGCCCGGGGAACGCCAGGGGCGGTGAACGAAAGGGGGAAGCCCGAGGGAACCCCGGAGGCCCGGGCCCAAAGGGGCCTAGGGCCACCCCAGAGCCCGAAAGGAAGGACCCCAGGCCTTGCAAAAAAAAAGGGAGGCACGGTCGATTTTTAGGATGAAACCTTGGAGCAGTATCGACCATGTGGAACGTCAAAAAAGAGGGGCACGCAAAACGAGGCAACCTCAAAAGACCTGACAAGGCAAAAAAAAGAGGGTTCCCGTTCCGAATGGGGCGTGTGTGCTGAGGGCACAACAAATGGAGACTCCGCTGGAAAACACTCTAGAGCGTTCTAGGGATAAATATCATTCAGGACGCAGAATCTCTGGTTTCGCAAATCAGGAGCGATTTCTGAGGATGAATCCGGGAGAACAAGATCCTTAATTGGGTCAGCTCACGTGACATCTCGAAAGTGTGTGTAGAGTGAGTTCATTCCTTTCCTAGGGATAGTAACCAGGGTCATTACTTTAACCAAGTGAGCTACGTAAGTTGCCTAACACCAAAAGTAACCTGGACATTGCTCCGCTGCCAGTCAGACATCCATAGCCCCGGCGGAGTTGTCGCTACAATCTCATGGATATTGCTCTACTGCTGGCTGGGTGTCCATAGCCCCGGTAGAGTTATCCAAATGCCCATATGGTCATTTATCTTCTTTTTTCAAAGTTTTTTTTCTCTCTTTTTGCTTTGATATTTCATTTTTCTTTTACCATTTAGTTCGACCGGGTAAGCACTGAAGCCTACAATGGGTTTGAGATTGCAGTGGTCACTGGAGTAGACTTAAGATTTTTCACTCACTTGGGTGTCGTGACAACCATAGCACGGTCCTTCAGAATTTATTATTTATGTAATTTGTGCGAGATCCGAGATGTGGGTAAGAAGATCCGGCGAAGGGTCAAGTTCTGATCAGAATTCAGACAAGGAAATCATTCACGGACCGCTCTGCAAAGACCAATAGTCTAGAGTGAATGTTTATCCAAAGAACACGAAGAACGGACATCAAAGTGAACTACTTGTTAGGCAAGCATGGCCACCGCAAAGGAGCGGGAAACCTCCTTCGAAAACAAAACTGCCGGGAGGGAGAAAACAAAAAGCGACGCAAACAAAAGACAAACAAGCAAGAAAGCACCTACTCTAACCTATGTACAAGTATTTACAACAAAGAGCTCAAAGGAGCTCAAGCCTGGAAGTAATGCTTCAGGTGCTGCCTGTTGATTGGCAACGGGACATTCTCACTGGTTAAGTTCTTTAGGCGGAAGGCATTATCTCCCAAAATCTCAGCGATCTGAAAGGGGCCAAGCCAGAGCTTGTCGAATTTATTATGTCCCCCTTTCTTTTCATGGGCCTTGTCCCAATATAGGACCAAATCTGCAATCCTAAAGGCCTTGATTTTGGCTCGGCGGTCGAACCATCTCTTTACTATGCCCTGATGTTTGACAAAATTTTCTATTGCGCGGTCTCGAACTTCCTCTAAATGTAAAAGTTCAGCTAAACGAGCTTCCCTATGATCTCCTCCATAAAAATCGTTGATGAATTGAAGAGTAGGAATTTTCAGGTGGATGGGGAATATTGGCTCAAGACCATAGACAAGGTGGAACGGGGAATCACCAAGGGCAGCCTTATGGCGGGTGCGATTAGCCCAAAGGGCAAAATGGAGTTGGGTATGCCAGTCCTTGGGATTCCTATCTAGCAACTTTTTGATCATGGTAATCAAATTCTTATTCGTGGATTCGGCAAGGCCATTGCCCTGAGGGTAGTAATTGGATGAGAATTTGAGGGAAATTCCATAGTCAAACGCCCAGCTAGCAAATTTCAATGAAGCGAAGGCAAGTCCATTATCACATGCCAAAGCATACAGACAACCAAAGCAATTTAAGATAAAACTTTCTAAGAAATCAGTAACTACTTCAGTTGTACAATGCTTACAAACTATTGCTTCCATCCATCTAGTACAATAATCAGTAGCGGTCAGAATGTACCTGTGTCCCGCAGATGATGGAGGGCTTACCGGACCTATGAAGTTGAGACCCCATTACACAAAAGGCCTTACCTCCAGCACGGGCTGTAGTGGGACAGCAACATTCCTCTCCCTAGTGGCAGCGGTCTGGCACGTATGACATGAACGAACATGGCCATGGGCATCCTTGAAGACGGTTGGCCAATAATACCCTGCCCTTAATATCTGATGTGCCGTAGAAGAACCCGAGCCATGGCCCGTACCAAACTTGTTGTGAAACTCCCTTAGAACGCGTTCTGCTTCCCCCTTGCCGATGCATCTTAAATAAACTCCCTCATGATTCTTCTTATAAAGAATGGAACCCTGTAACATGTAACCGTTGCTTTTCAATCTGAGGGCCCTCTTCTGGACTCCTTGCAGATGCGGCAGACACTTATGATTGAGCAGATAATAAATGACATCTTGGTACCACTCTCCCAAGGAGACATCTTCAAGCTGATATTGTTGTACCGTGAGTTCAGGCCTGGCCTCTGCTGCTGTTTCGGCCATTGTACAGGTGAGTGCCTGCCCTCTTACCAACTTCATTGGTTGGATCTCCATATCATATTCTTGGAGCAGGGTGACCCACTTAGCCCTTTGTTCGCCCAACTCGTTTTGCATGAGTAGCATTTTGACTACCGGGTTGGGGACGATTGTGAACACCTTGTTGCGTAGAATGTAGTGTCTAAATTTCTTTACTCCCTTAACGAGAGCGTACGCCTGCTTTTCTATGTTGTGGTAACGCAATTTAGCATCTTTGAGGGGAGCACTCATGAAGGTGATCGGATGCTCATTTCCTTCATCATCCTTTTGGGTCAACATGCTAGCATAGGAATGCTCCGAAGCAAATGAGTAGATGTAGAACGGCTTCAGACAATCTGGACTGACTAACACAGGTGCTTCAGCAATGGCCCGCTTGATCTCCTCGAAGGATTGTTTGGCCTCTGGCGTCCATTCAACTTTAGCATCCTGCTTGAGCATGGCATTGAGAGGTTTGACAATTTCTGCGAAACCTATGATGAATTTCTAGACAAAATTAATCTTTCCGAAGAAAGACTTTAATTCCTTCTTGCTGCCTAGGGGCTGAATCTTGAGTAACGACTCAATGCGCTCAGGATCAATGGAGATTCCTTGTTCTGAAATGATGTGCCCGAGTAATCTGCCTTCGGTCACTCTAAAAATGCACTTCTTGGGGTTGAGAGAAACCCCAAATTCCTGGCATCTCTGAAATACTTTGCATAGGTCAGAGACGTGATCACCTCGCTCCTTAGAGAATACAGTCAAATCATCCATATAGATGATTATACATTTGCCAATCAGGTCCTTAAAAGTGATATCCATGGCGCGTTGGAAAGTGGTTCCGGCGTTGATGAGCCTGAACGGCATTCTTCTATACGCAAATGTCCCCCACTTAGTGGTGAACGCGGTCTTGTGGCGATCCTCATATTGCACCATTACTTGATTATACCCGGAGTATCCGTCAAGGAATGACATCATCTGGGAGCCATTGACGATTTGCAACACTTCATCTAGTGAAGGCACCAGATAGTTATTATTTTCTGAGGCGCGATTAAGATTGCGGAAATCCACGCATAATCTGATCTCTCCATTCTTTTTCCTGACCGGGACTAAATTAGCCACCCACGTAGAGTGCCTAACGGGAAAGATGATTCTTGCTGAAAGTAATTTCTGCACCTCCTTGTAAATAATAGGTTCTAGCAAGGCATTGATAGGGTGCTGTCGTTGGCGAAATGGCCTCACTTCTATCTTCAGAGGGATGGTGTGCATGATGACAGAGGTCTCATACGTTTTCAAATCTTCGTAACTCCATGCCACCACGTCAGGATATCTTTTCAATGCATCCGTGATTCCCTTCTTTTCCTTGGGCGTGCATACCTTCCCAATAAAAACATTCTTGGTATCCTCAGCTGTTCCTAGGTTGTGAGCGTTATAATGGTTGCTTATAGCCTCCTTTTTTGTCTGTCGATCCTGATCTCTGGTCTAATCTAGGTCAAAAACACGCTCCAACTGAACCATGTCTCTAGGGATCGTGTTGGTTTTCAGATTGATAACCCCCTCTATGTCCAATTCAGCCTCCTGTGGATCAGCTTCATTAATTATTTGGGCAGCGAAAACGTCAGAGCTTGTAATGAACTGGAGGATATGCCTGTCGTCATTGAAGACCTACAGGTGAGTGACGTTATTCGGGACCGATGGCGTGGATGTTAGCTCAATGGTGAATTTCTTCAGCCCTGACAAAGAGAGGGGTTGTAGGGTGCTAGCTGCTTGAGCCAAGGCATCAGCTGTGCGATTCTGAGCACGAGGGATCAATTATATGTTGAATGCATCTAGGTCCTTTAAGAGATCCCACACCCTGTGTCTATAATTGGTGAGTCTTTGATCATGGCAGGAGTATAATTTTTTGACCTGCTTAACTACAAGTGCGGAATCCCCGAAGACTTGCAGCATTCTCACATTTTTCTTCAAGGCCATAAGAAGGCCAAGGACCAAGGCCTCGTATTCCGCTACGTTATTGCTGCAATAAAACTGCAACCGGTGGGCAGCGAGAAATGCCTTACCCGTTGGACTGATGAGTTCGATCCCCGCTCCAGCTCCTTTTCTTGACTTCGATCCATCAAATCGGAGCGTCCAGCAGGCAGAGAGTTCCTTGTCTTCGGGTCTGACTGAGCCTCCGTTCTCTTTTGGCTGGACAGCGGGCCTTGTGATCTTAGGGGGCTTTCCGGGTCGAGGCAATGATCAGCAGGTGGTTCTGCTGGCATCTCCTTAGGTGTTTCTATCTAAGGGGAGGTTGCTTTCTTAACATGCTCCACTGCTGCTTGGCACAAGCAACAGTTGAATTCGGAGTGAGCAGCATTGTGTACCCTACACCAGTTCGGCAATAAGAGGTCTTGGAAATTCATTCTAGCTCCTAGACTGAGCTGATCTCTCGCACACTTTTCTATGAAATCTTAGAAGCCATCGAGCAATCCCTAGTCGTCATCTTTATCCAGCTCATCATCAGCTTCTAGCAATGTTCCTCTATCTGGGGGCATTTGTGCGGGATTCACCAAGGGACTACATAATACCAGCAATACCTCATCTACACGTTCTTCCTGAAGCTCAAGCTCATTTTGGTAAGCAAAAAGGAAATAATTCCCTAAGTCGGTCTCAGCGAATAGCACCTCGCTGAGATTATTGTATTCCGTGATCATATACTTCATGCGGGGTTCACGATCAATACGAATCTGATTTGGTAGCCCCTTCCACGGCAGCCACATGTGAGAAAGGTCAGTGGCGGTGTATCCGTTTAGCGCCTTGGTGAACTCCCTCCCCAGAATGATTCCATAAGCATCAGGAATGTCCGCCACTTGGATATCAACAACCTGCTGTATCCAGGGGTCCGCAGCAATTTGCATGGGGATGCGATTTATTTCACCCACGATTGTGATCTTTGTTTTGTCCAGCTAGGTGACCTTTCTCTTTGAAGGCCTGGGGGTGATGCCAAGAGCCTTGCATACGGCCAAGGGCATGACATTGGCAGATGCGCCTGAATCGAGCAGGCAGTTGTGCAAGTTCTTCCCAAAGACCCTAATAGTAGTAAAGAACGGGGGAGTTTCCAGTCTCCCTTGGAGGATGCCCACGGGTGTGTCCATTTGAGCTATTTGGCCTTTATTCCTATCACTGCCCGTATCCTTGGTTTGCTTAAATTGCTGGTCTTTGGGAGGCTGTCTACTAGCCCTTTCTGGCTCCTTTTCAATGTATCTACTTGCCGACTTATTCACGGGCATATTGTTCCTTCTTCCGGTATTGTCCTATATCTCATGTTCTTTCCTGGGCTACTCAAAGGTTACCCTCTTGGCTGAGGTCTCTTGTGTCATGCTAGATGAGGGAGTCCCATTCAGAACCCTGAAAAAGGCGTGCCTTACAGTAGGAACCTTAAGTAATTTGAAGGCCGACAAACTAATTTTGACCTTCTTGAACTCTTCCGCCATATATTCACCCATTTGCTCGATTTCAGAGCTAAAAGCTTGGCCTATGGGAGAACTAGGGGTTTGAATCTTGGTTTGCCCAAGCGGATTTTGGGGTTGGCTCTGAGGCTGACCTTGTGGTTGGTTTTGGGATTGGTTCTTGTTGAGATATTGGGCGGGTATATGAGGGAGCTCGGGGTTATTGCTAGCATTTAGATCAGGCGGGGTGGCGAAGTTGTTTGGTGGGGTAAAAGTTGTGAAGGGTCCACCAGCTTATCTATTCCTAAGAAAATAGGGACTTAACCGTTGATGGAACATGTGGACCTCATCCACAAATGGCTCTTCTTCATCCACCAGACCGTTATCTATCGAATCAAAAAGCTGAGCTAAAGATGATTCGTTGCTTACCTCTTGTGTTTTCTCATCCTCAATAGGGGTAGGTTCAGCTTCGAGTTCGTTGCAATTGCCTCGCGGAAACGGCGCCTGATTGACCACCAGATATGAGGAATCGTAGGGCTCAGATGGGACGATATCCCTGCAGTTGGCATTATCGACGGTATTTTATACCTCCACTTGGAAGATTTCAACAGCTGTCTGGAACTTAGGACAGTCCAGCTCAGAATGCCTGCTAGTTTTGTGAATTCGGCACCATCCGGACAGAGCTGCTTCGGCTAGATACACACCACTGGATGTTTTATCGTTGCTTGACGGTTGATCAAATGGCATGGGGACACCGCCGTTGTTGGGCCTAGTGTTCCATGTGCGATTTTGCCTCTAAGAAGGTCTTTTTTGTGTATTTTGATTGAAGTTCTGCCCTCTCTCATAATTTTGCCCCGAGGAGGTGCCTGCTTCCCGATTATCTCTGTTGTCTCTATTGTCTCGAGACTCTCGACTGTCCCTGTTGAAGTTGGCCTGAAAATTATGCTGGGAGGACTGCAACAAGTTATTCTGGTTCTTCAGATGTGTCATCTCTGTGGACATCTTTTTAATCATCTCGGTCAGCTCCTCCAGCTTATCCTTCTCGGTCGCACCTCCAGGCGATGGGGGCGGATTTTGGAGAAAAGCGGGTGGGGCTGCCGGCTGATTTTGATATGCTAGAGGAAAGTCCGGTCCCGACAAGTACAATGGCGCCTATGGCTGTTGGGAATATGCTTGCTACTGCAGAGCTATCTGGGAATAGCCATACTACTGTTGGGGCTACAAATAAGATGTTGCGGGAGGCGCATAATTCAACGGCTGCCCCGGATGCGGCACCATAGGTAATTGAGGCACCTGGTTCATGAGAGGAGTTTGGTGAGCAAACACCTGATTGAGCCCCTGAATTTGCATTGGGTGGGCAACGGGCCCCAAAGAGGGCAGCAGGCCGGATATATTTTGTCCCAAGTCCGCACTTGCAATGACGGCTTCTACATAGGCGGTTAGTAAGGTAGCAGGTGGCGGGCGCATCCTTTTTACCAGCACCGCTGTGAGGTTATCCAGGGCCACATAGTAGACTAGTAGAGCGGCCGCATCATTATGGAGGTACGGATCCTGAAGCCTCATGTGAGCCCGGTGGAAGCGATCATTGAAGGAGCCGATAGATTCGTTGACCTCCCTTCTGATGGACATGAACTGCTGGTAAAGGTCGGCGGGGTTGATAGGAATCTTGTATTTCTGCAGAAAGGCATTCTTCATCAGGGTCCACGAGGTGATTGATCCCCGTGGCAGGTTGATGTACCAGTAGAAGGCCTCTTCTCCCAATGAATGCGGAAAAAGGCGACATGCCACATCCTCGTGATCCACCTGCATTTTGGTAATCACCGTTTTGAATATTTTGATATGCTCTTTGGTTGTTCTTTGCATGTCGCGGGGATGGAACTTCGAACAAAATCCCTCCGAATTCTTGGGCATATCATTGTAAACAACAAAGTGTATCGGCGAAGGGTTATGCGCAAGCCAAACCATGGGGGGAGGCAAAGGTGGCACCTGCTGTTGGAGAACAGAGATTTGGGGCTGTATTGGCAATACAACCATAATGTGGGGCTGCCCTTGAGCTATGGCTGCCTGGACTGTGCTTTGGGCTGAAAGGGCCGGAAGAGGAGCGAACCCCTGGCTGCCAGAGGGAAGATGTGCAAATGTTGTTTGAGACGGTTGGGTGGAAGATGAAGGCTAGCCAAATGGACATGAGGGTGAAATGGAGGCAGATGGAGTGGAGGAAGAGGAAGAGGTGGAGCTGCTTCCTTGTGCTCATTTTTCCCTCATGGGAGGCTGTAATTCTTCAAATTCTCCCTTATTTGGTGCTGATCGTAGAATCCTTTGAAACCTTTCTAGGAGAATGATCTGATCCGATCCAGCTTCGCTTTATCCCGTAGCTTAGTATTCCGATCATTGCCCTCCTTCTAGCGCCAGTTCTGTTGATGGTGTTTTTATGCACTTCTCAACACAGGCAGTGTTTAGGTGCACTACCTCTCTTGAAAGACAATCTCCCACAATCGAGTTGCAGAACACTATCCCAAGGTCTCTCGGATGTCAGGTTATGACAGTGCTAAGATACCTCAGTAGTTTGATGTGATTTGCTAGAATCACAAGGCGGCCTTACAGAAATACAAAGTGTGGATGCGAAGCATGGAGTTGGATCTTCGAAAAGGAGTTTTTAGCATGAAAGCAGTTATGTGTTGGCTGTAGGTTCAAACAGCAGTCTCAAACTCCACCTGGTTGTTAGATTTGGCTTTATAATGTGCAATGAACCTTGGTATTGTTCAATTTCTAAAAAAGGTGGAAAAGAGTGAAAGGGAAGAAAAGTTCCTAAGTCTGAAACTTGCAATGAATAGTGACAATGGAGTTCCTGCAATGGACAATTCTTTAAAACAATATCCCACTTAACCAGGGATTTCACAGTATCATGGAAATTGTGCTATCTTCTAAGGGCTGCAAATTTTTATCCTTCATCCACCACATACATGTATGAACTAAAGATAAGGGTTTGGGGCAGCTTTAATCAAGTCCAGGCTAACTTTGCATAGCTATCTACCTTCAACAAACAGCAAAAAGTATGGACTAAGGGATCATCAATAGTGCAGGAATTTTCATAAACACCAAACAACATTCCTAAAATTTACCCAAGTAGCATGAACAGCTAACTAAACAGCAAAGAGATCTAAGCTAAACATCTAATATTGGAGAAGTGATTCAATTGACATGAGAGAAAATAAGGAAATGCACCAAATCAATGCTATTTCTTATATATTTCTGCAGCATGTCTTTACAACAACTCAACTCTCTCTTTTGCAAATAAGGGGAGTGCTCTATTTATAGTTTTCCAAAAGTTGAATGAGTGGCCAAGATTCATTTCTATTGTGTGGCCAAGATTCATTACAAAATAGGGTTTCACCTACCCCAAATAGATTTACAATTAAAAAATATCTTTTGTCTTTTCCTTATTTCGTCATCTAGTGGATGACACTATTACTTTTCGTCATGTAGCTAATTGTTGTTTCTTTGGCTATAGCTACTCTTCTGGGAGGTCTTCTTCCTTGGCTGAGCTGTCTTGTTGCTCATCGGAGGCTGCATGTTCAATGTACTTGAGGATGATGGCCTAGAGCTTGTCGATCTCGAGGATTTCACATCTCAATGCTTGGTAGCTCCATTCTTTGGCGTTCTCCTCCAGCCGCTTCCAATCCTCGTCATACTTTGAGCCCTGATATCTAAACAGCTCTGATCTGTCGAAGGCACGGGCAGTGAAACTCAGGAAGTCCGTTGTGATATCTCTGGCTGTCCCGTCCTTCATCTTTTCCTCAAAGAATGACCTGACCTGTCATGCATCCAATTACATTATGGGCATATCATGGCCCGTTATCAGCTTAAGGTACTCGACACATTCTGCCTGGATTTCTTTGATCCATGCGATATCTGGATCCACCCTACTCTGGATCTGTTCCATCCTCTCCTTTCAGTTGATGAGGTCTCTGCGCCACACGTCCACCAACCAGTGATCCTCCTTCTTCAATTCTAACTTATCTTCCCACGTGCTTTCTGGCATTTGAAGGATGGCTTCAACCTTCGGGAAGGTAGAGTCGTAGATTGCAGGGAAGTTGGTGCAGAGTTTCTTCGTGCCCTCCAGGGATTGGACTAGGTCTAGGAACTTGTTGGCTATCTACACAGCCAAGACGATTCCTACGTTTCCAACGCTCGCAACCTGCTGGAACCAATCCTCAGTGGTCCTCTCCAAGTTCTTCCTCCTCTCTAGCTTATCTATCTGTTCCTTGGAGAGCAGCTATGGCGCAGCTATAGAGGTAGTGAGGAGGTCGTCTATTGAAGACCACTGCTGAATATAGTCAGTTAGGGCAGCAACCTGCGCCTTTAGCTCATCCTTGGTGATCTTGTCCTGTTTAATTAGATGCACTACCGTGGCCACCAACTCTTCGAGGTGCTCGACCTTCTGTTCCCTGGTTGCTGTCCCCAGGTCAATAATGGAGATGTTGTAACTAACTCCAGCCTAGTTAACAATTGGTGTCGCTACTTATGCTGCCCGGGAGCTAGAAGCATCCATGGTTATCTTGGAACGGACCTTAGGCTTCTTCTTCTTCTTTGTGGTGGCTAGAGATCGAGCCAAGATGGCTTCCAATCTTGACCTCGGGTCCGTCGGAATTGGGGTAGTCTTTTCAAGCTGCTTTTTCAGCCAATCGGGCATGACAAATTTGTCCTTGGGTGCTTCATAGCTGCCTTCACCCTTCTCCATTAACTGTAAGATCTCTGCCTCTTCTTCCTTTTAGGCTTCTCCCTTTCCTTTGGCAGCATCCTCCTCTTCTTCGTCAGAGTCACGATAAAACACGAGGCTTTTGACAGGCAGCTTGGTGGATAATATCTGGGTGTGATCTTCTTCTTTTGCTGCCCCTTCTTCTTTTTTCTCCTTAGCAGCCTCGGGTTCGGGGCTCTTCACAATATGGGTCTCGGCCTCAGATAAATTATTTTCAGGCTGCCCCTCTAGCGGCTATCCCTCTTCACCATGTGGCGATTGTTCTGCCTCTTCTCCAACATCCTTTGGCTGTTGAGCCGACTCTTCCTCGATATCCTCATCAAATGTCTGAACAATCTCCTTATCACCCGAGCCCTCCTCTCCATCCCTACTCTCGGAGGAGCCCGTCTCCTCTTCCTCGTAGGCAACCTTGTCGATGGTTCTATGCTCATATTCAGGTTGCTCATAATTATCATCAACCTCCTCTTCGATAGGCTTCGAAGCCTCCTGTTCCAACTCTTCCAACTCTTTGGAAATCTGCATTTTGGCTTCCATCACCGGTGGACCTATTGGCGGTTGCGAAGGATGAGCTGTTGCGAGGGCTTGGGCAAGGGCCGCCTGGAGTGCGGGGTCCATTAGGAGCTGTGAGAGCTCGGGAGGGAGACTCTGTAGGTGCCGCGTAATAGCCTCGGGTATGGTGGAAAGGGGGACAGGCGATGGTATTGTTACCAGTGGGAGGGACGTGATGGGTGACATGGCAACAGCAGAGGAAGGGGAAGTGGTCATGCTAGAGGAAGAGTCGATGTTGATTATTGACCCGGCCGGGGGCGAAGAGGCAAGGTGAACAGAAATGTCCACTGCCTGTGGAGATGAGGTGACTGCGGCTTGAGAGGCGGGCAGCACACCAGTTAGGGGAGGAAGGAGCAAGGGAGGCTGTGCCTCTGTTGTGATCACGGTCCTTTTGAGATTTTTGGGAGATGAACCTCCTGTATCCTTCGTTGCTTGTTCTTTGGGGTCCTCGGACTGTGTTGTTTATGCTTCCTTCCTTTTTTGGGACCTAGTGATAGGGGAGACTTGGAAGTCTCACCAGCCGATGGGGAGGTGGCAATGTCCTCCGTGGTGCTTGGCTCACTTTTTAGCACTTCGTATGTTAAAGCCACCCCCTGTTGTTTCAGTTGTGCCACCTGCCCATCGACCCACTCCTTCGTGCGAGCTATAATTGGCTGCATCATAGTATCCAGGTCCTCGACCTCTTGCTCGTCCCAGTCGATGGAGGGGATTGCCAGGTTGGCAACCGCAGGGTACCTCGAGTGCACAATGGTGGACTCATCCTCCTCAGGTTGGTCAGGCACCGAAAACAGCTGCACCCTCCTCAAAAACTATACTGTCATTCGCATGTAGTGTCTCATGCGGACCTCCTTATAATCTTTACAATCCGCCCAGAAATATTCGACATGGTACTTGTGAGCGTATGCCGGCTCTAGCGCCTTCCTGACATGGCCGTGTGGGTCCATTTGTGGGCGAGCCGTGCACCATTCAAAGTTATATTCTTTAAGTTCTTTCTCTGAGTTGCTGGCGCATTGAGATGTCTGCAATTGATACTGGCCTTGGCCGAGGGTCATGGGATAGGGGATCCCTGCTACGTGCTTGTTGCCAAAAACTGTCTAAATATGTTGGAGCTGCCGGGAAAGCTCTAGGAGAATGATCTGGTCTTTCGGGTATCTCGGCAACTTATTCGGCCGTTCAGTGAATCCTTGGGCGCGGATGTAAGTGAACTTGGAGAATTGAATGAACAGGAAGGCGTACTCCTTCAGGAGCGCCCGGGCGCTGTGGGATACCCTTCTCTCGAAGTCCCCGACTATCAATCTGATAATATGGCCAATGAAGGTGTCATTGACCCGGCAGTACTCCTTCTTGAAGTTACGGTATTGTAGTTGAGGCTACCGGTCAAAAGGCTTGAGCCCTCGTTTGTGATCCTGAGCCGGCGCCATAGATAGTCTAATATATTGTCTCTGACCTGCCAAGGAGTATACCAGGTACGAGGTCATGTAGAACTTGGAGCTTTTCTTGACATTTACAAACTGCTCGTGGAAGTAGTTGCTGATGATACTCCCCCAGTCGAATGAGATCTTAGTTTTGATGTCCTTATTGCCTCGTATAATCTGTTCAACGTAGTAAGCCATCCACTCTTGGAAGTAGGCGGCTGCTGGGAGGCCCATGACCCTGCTTAGCATAGTCACCAAGTCGTGATAATCTTCTTGAAAGTCGTTGCGGAACAGCTCTTGGGGAACCTTTGCAGCGCTGCCCCGTTTCTCCTCAAGCGAGTAAATGTTAATTGACTTCTTGCAGCCCAATGGATTGGCATCCCATGCCGCCTGACACTGCTCCAAAGTGGGGATCTGCATGTGCGGGAATGTGGGAATGTGGAATGTTTTTGTGATTCCTGCCGGAGACATGTCGGCAAGGATATTCCCCTCCTTGTCCACGATTGTTCTGGTATCTATTTGGTAGGCTTCTCGGGAAGCCATTACTAGTTCAGGTGCTATCAGAGAGCGAGGGAAGCCAACAGCTTTGGCGATTCCACTTTGGCGTATCAACCTGGCGTTCTTTGTTTTGGGGTCGATCTTGACCCTCTGGGTGAACTCATCTATGTCCACCTAGCCAATATTGGTATCTGAGATTTCTCTCCAATCAGTCAAGACCCTTGACTAGAGCGGTTCACCTTGAAATTGGAACTTCATCTGATCCTTATCCTCCTTCCCACGAGCAGCCCTTCTAGATTTCCTTCCCTTGTCCCTTTCAGCGAAGGCCCCTGAAGTTCCTGCAGCCGATTCCATATATCCTGCAAGCAAAGGGCAAAATCAGCACAACAAAACACCAATAACGTTAATGTTAGTCTGCATTGTGAGCATATCATCTAAATAACCATTCAAATACATCATAAATTTAATCCTCAGATGATATTGATTTTATTTTAGGGCATTTGGACAATCTGGGCCCGGAGGGCCGGACTTCCCTGGCAAGAATGCTGTCAGAGAGGGAAAACACGACCGAAAGTTCCCGAAGACCCCCGTTGGCCAAATTTTGATATCTTAAGGGGCCCATGATGGAGAACGGCATGATTTAGGATGTGGGTCGAAGTTAGATTCTCAATTTAAATTGGTTTGGATTGATTTAAGGAGCTTCAGAGGTTTCAGGCCGGAAGGAAGCCGGCGGCGGCGGACATCGGACGGAAGTCTGGTAGTGGAAGTCCGAAGGCCGGAGTCCAGGAGGCAAAAGACACCCAAAACAAGGTTTGGTTAAACAGTTTAAACCAGACAGCATTCAGAGCACCGGGCCTTGGAGGCCGGGAGGCCGCATTGCGAAGGCTGCCGCATAATCTTAGATCATTTTGAAAGGTGGCGGCGAGGAGAAGACCGGAGCCCGGAGGGCGGGGAGCAGACGGAGGTTCGCCGCTAAAGGATTCTGCAATGTGTCTCAGCGCCGACGGCGAGGAGAACTCCGGGATCTGGCCCACGGGAGGACACAAGACAACGACCGCCGAGAAGTTATGGCAACCCACCGTCGACGGAGGCAAAGGCCGTCCCGGGACCCGGGAGGTGGAATGACGCGGGGTAAAGTCCGCCACATGGTTTGGCAATGATATGAACGGCGGCGGCGAAGGATGGGCGGGGACCCAGGAGGCGGGACGACGCGCTCCCGCGGCCGCCACGAGATATATGCAGTGATCGGGCGACGGCGGCGGTGAAGGTATCTCTGGGGCCCGGTGAAGGTCAGGTAGCCGTACGGGTTCCGCCGTCGACGACGGCGGAACCGTCACCGAGTCCCGAAGACGGAACTCCGAACAGTCGGTCCCGGAGGGCGGGGAAGCAGAAGGCGCCTCACCGGGAGATTTCGACATTACAACGGCAGCAAATTTGATGCGGAGGCCTGGGCCCAACAGGGCAAACTTCCGTCATGGGTTTTGTGGTTCCGGATGCTGATGGCGATGGAGGGTTTCGGGCCCGGGAAGAACCTTTGCACTGTGCGAAGAACACCCACGACGCGGACGAGTCCCGAGCCGGCGGCGAGGGCAATTCTGATGGGTTCCAGAAATTTGAGGACATGGGTTATGGACGCGATGGGGTGTTGTTTAATTTTATGCCATTTAATTTATTGTTCAATTCATTTTAAATCCCTGAAATGATAAAAAATAATAGGAGGGCAAACGATGATGGCCTACCTCGGATACGCCAAGCGGGGAGGTGTGCAAACCACTGTGAATTGATGGAACGAACTTTGGTGATGATGACCGAGATGCTACGGAAGGCGGTGGGCTCCAATTTGATTGCTGCTCTTATTTGCTCGAGTTCTGAAAGTGAAAATGACATTGGGGACCATGCATTATATACCCCCTTCGCCATTAATGCTCGCATTAAATGCACGTACAACCGCACCAAAGTTGGTGAAATTCAAATTTAGGTTGACGGCGGCAGCGAGGGATTCGGGATCCGACAAGCGGGAAGCCGCGCAACGACGGCCGCCGCGAGAATTCAAGATGACTTTGACGATGGCAGCGACAGAACGATCGGGGCCCGGAGGGCGGGGTGCGGTGGAGAGTTCGCCGCTGAAGGATTTCGCTTTTCATTTGAACGGCGGCGGCGAGCAACACCCGGCGGCCCGAAGGGCAGGGTGCGGTGGAGCGTTCGCCGCCGAAGGATTTCACTTTTCATTTGAACGGCGGCGGCGAGCAACACCCGGGGGCCCGAAGGGCGGGCGGCCGCCGTAGGGTCGCCGTCGCGGACGGCGATCACAGGACGGAAGTCTGGACGCGGACTTCCGGAGCCCGGGGCCAGAAGGAGCAGGGGCCGCCCGGGAAATCCCCGAAGACCTCCGAACGGCAACTGGCAGGGCGGGCTCCGGAGGGTGGAAAGACGCCCGGGGAACGCCGCCGAGGCGGCGAACGAAAGGGGGAAGCCCGATAAGGGAACCCCGGAGGCCCGAGCCCGGATGGGCCCAGGGCCGCCCCAGAGCCCGAAAGGCCCAAGGAACCCAGGAGGCCCCGCAGGGCAGCAAAAACCAAAAGGGAGGCACGGTCGATTTTTAGGATGAAACCTTGGAGCAGTATCGACCATGCGGAACGTCAAAAAAGAGGGGCATGCAAAATGAGGCGGCCCCGAAAGACCCGACAAGGCGAAAGAAAAGAGGATCCCCGTTCCGAACGGGACGTGTGTGCTGAGGGCACAACATATTGTAAATTAGAGATCTGTATGCAACTCAATATCTATGAAAATATTAGGCACAATACAATCCAATATCTAGTTGTAATATAATTCCCTCATAGAAGGAGGGTCACCTTCTAAAAAGACCAAAGCCAACATAATCTATGGTCTAGAATTACAACAAAAATTATATGTACAAAATATACCCCTCCTCACTTGTAACTCCCGCACACAAATTGCAAGGTTGAGACATTATTTTGCTAATGGTGATCTAATCTAGAGGCCATAATTATATCTATGATTTTGTTCAATATAGGAAAGCTACTATGAATTGAGTCATATAAGTTTTGAATTGAGAAACATTGCATATCAAGCTTAGGTAAATGATAATTAAGAAAAAAACGTATTATATGCTATAATCACATATTAAAAAAAAATGTAAAAAATTATTAAAAAAATATTTTTTTCTATACAAAAATATTATTTATTTATAACAATTTGAATAAATTATTTTTATTAAATAATTTTTTTTTAAAAATGCAATTTAAAAATTTTGAATATAAGAACTTAAAAAGGCTCTACACAAACTAATGAAAGATTTAGAAATAAATATAGTATTTATAAATTACTTTACTTTAGAGGATGACTTGTATAAAAATGTCTAAATAATTTATAAAGAAAACGGTTATTAAAAATAAAATAATTGAAATTGAAAAATAGTTTTCAAGCCCTTATAGAGAATTTAGCTATGGAAGAAAAGAATGACACTCATTCACATATACTAAGCATCTAGGCCAAACTCCATATAAACACGCTATCCCCTATTCACGTCACCAACACCCCATAAACACACTACTAACAATAGAATCCAATGACGGCTGGATCAACCGGCGTGAAATGTGGACAAGCGGAAGCCATCAATGTACTGAAGCCGTTCTGAGCATTACAACTGTCTTTAAATGGACATTTTAGTTCTGAGCGAGACACAAATCATTTTCTATTACTTCCCAGATTGGGAGTTCCTTTCAACCATTGAGCATCGCCACGAAGAACAATTCATAAACCAAATTTTGTTTCTTTAGCAATGGAGATATCATACCCTTACATCACATGGATTCACAAGATATGAAATGGAATATGTTACGAAAATGCCTCTCCATGGCTCTGTTCTCCCTCTGTGGGACCTTCGACCTTGGCAACCAATCGGCATAAACTTCTTCAGGAGAAAACAGAAGATATAAAAGCCCATTTGAACTTTAAGACCTACCAAACATATTTTTGCAAGTTCGTGGTTTGCTATAGCAATGGGTATTTCAGTTGTTTCACATATTGTATCTGCGCTAAACCATATGTCAGTGATAGTAATCATGGCCATTGTGATCGTTTTTACGATTCTCTTAAAAGTCTTCTGTATCGATTCTTGCTATGCTCGAAGTGCGACCTCAAGAAGGCGAAATGGATTTGATTATCCAGACAATGATTTCCCAACAATGGAAAGCATCGGTTTAGATAAAGAGACTCTTGATGCTCTGCCTATAGCTGAATACCAACCACAGAATATGAATGATGATCTCGAATGTGTAGTGTGTCTGTCTAAATTTGAAGAGAATGAGAAAATTAGGGTTTTACCCAACTGTAACCATAGCTTTCATACAGAGTGCATAAATAAGTGGTTACATTCCCACAATAGCTGTCCTATTTGCAGACAAAGGTTGCCATCAAATAGATCTCCCACTGTAACGAGTTCAAGCCTAGGGAGAGAAGCCATTGCCTCAAATATGGATACTCCAAGTTTGAGCCTTGTTCGTTGGCATCTGATGAGAGGGCAAATAAGCTATAGAGCAGTGCAGCGCTTAAACTCAGTAAGTGGATTAATGTTAATGAACCAGGTTTTGACTCATCAAAGAGTGTATGATGGAAGGCCAGTGCTACACACTGCTATTAGCATTGGACCTTACTAGTCTAAACAAGCAGTATTCCTCCCACTTCTCTCCCTCTTATTCCACAAATATCTTCCTCAGTTTCCCTTGTGTGTCATGTATCTATAGATACTGGAAAGAATTTTTCTTTTTTCGATAATTCTAGGGGAATTCACCTCATAGAAATGTAAATTCTAACTCCTTTTACTAAAAGATTATAGAGAGTAAACATCCTACACACATCAGAGATTTTGAAACAGATTGACTTCCCAATAACACCTGTAGAAAACTCTAAAATTATAATACTTCAGTGTGTTTTAATTGTAGGCAGAAAATAAATTAAAACTAGTAGGTCTATAAAATGAAAAATTAGAAGGTTTTAAAAAAATCTATGATATTATGGTGGTGAAATTTATATACATATTAAAGATATTAAGTTTCTACAGTTTATAATATTTTTAGGGTCCTGTTGTCTTTTGTTGCTGTCGTTTCCTTTTTGGGACAGCTGTCCGGTTGTTTGTACTTTCTCTCTTTATCTCTTGTTGTTTAAACTTTGTGGTTTCAGTTCCCTGTAAAACCTATTTTTTCCTTTTCAAAAACATTTTTATTCATATTCTATAATTTTCATCGTCAAAATGTAAGAAACAAGAAAAAAGAAATGTTTACATAGTTTAATTTGAAAACTTAAAAAATAATAATAATCCAATTTCTATACTTATTTCAATTCTTTATTAATTTTAAATTTACTTTGAGAAAATACTTTTATATCATTATATATTTATAAGTGATACAATTTAATATGAAATTGCTTCATTCATCAATCCTTCATAAATTTTCATTTACATATTCTCCAAATTTTTATCCCATGAAAGCCCAATAAAGAGGTACAAACCTGACCAGCCATAGACAAATCCAAGTACAAGAGCAAATAATTCATGGATTAACAGTAAAACAATTTTTGATCATTCAAAATGACAATATATAAAATCGCCCAAAACATTTGGCCATAAAGACAAAACTAACATTAATTTACCACATCCGCTGATGGGGGAACGCCTACCCGTAGTGATTGAGAGCAACCGCCAGCATTCAGGAGGGGAATGTCCAAGCATTGTGATTCAACCAAAGCAATGGTAATTGTCATGTGATCAATACCCACGCCACCAAAAAATCTGCATCCAATTACTAGTAACTGCCAATCACCAGCCCAAAAAATGATCGTATGTATAACTATGTGGACTCTTGGCAGGTTAAAACGCCTCGTATAAGGCCAACATTCATACCTCAGATGTATCAGCAGCTGCAAATGGTAACAGCTGGCAGGTATCTGCAGGTCAAATAGGCAGGGAATTCAACACGCACGAACACGCCTGGAATTCGACATTCACCCCTGCCTGTCAAATTTTTTTATGACGTTTTTGTTATTTAAAAATTGACGCATTTTTCATGCGAGCGGGTATAAAACTGGCGAGGAATTTGAAGAACAGAATGTGTTGGTTGTTGGGTGTAGGAATTCTGGCATGGAAATGTCCTTTGATCTGTCAAACTAAATGCCAACCCCTCCATCGTCGTCTGCAATTTCGTAAGGTAAAAATGGGTTATATAATTTGGTTGATGGTGGTGATTTAATGTTTGTTGTAATGATGTTATGAACAAGCGGCAATTGTTTTGGTTTCCAATTTTTCAAGTCCTTGTGTTGCTGAGAGAAATGCTTAGAAGATTGACATTTGAAGTGGTGATGTGGCTTCTCAAATGGCTGCTGCTTTGGGTGGTGGATTTTCTGTTGCTTTTGGTGGCTCGGGTGATGCTAGGCGTCACTAGCACATATGGTCTCACAAGCCCTGCTATGGGCCCTCTCGAGCTCAAGAACAAGTGTGGGAAAACGCCTGTGCTGGATGTTGGAACTCTTGCCAAAATTAGAAAAGGGCAGATCAAGGTACACCGAATGTCCATTCTCTCTCAGGTATCTGATTTTTATGGTTGTGGCATAAGGAGCTGTGGAATGGTTTACGAATTTGTAGTTTCACATCTCGTGGAACCAAATTCAGAGATGGGCAGGAGGACGAGTTTGATAATGTGATTCTTGTAACTAGATATAGAAGTAATGTGTCCTCTTGACTAAAGCTAAAGAAACGATCCCAATCAAAATCCCACTTTGCTCTTATCTTATTATTTGGATTCGAACTCCTAGCGCTCACAAGATCATTATAGTGTAAATCTGATCTTCTTTCTTATCTTATTTAGGATATTATCTTGCCTTTTTTCTATTTGTTTAGTTTGGCATACTTCAAATTGCATCCATTCATCAATCTTCAACAGATTCGTCACAAACGGAAAAAGTAAATGCAGACACATTTTCCATATTTCAACTGAAGGTAAAACAGAGACAGCTAAAAAAAACTCTACGATATCCAAAGCTTCAGCTTTATTTTTCAGATAATCAAAACAAGTTACATCAGCCCTTTTTAAAAGAGGTCTTCAAAGAATTTTATGAGAAGTAATGCTAAAAATAGCTGTGGATAAAACAGTTTTAAAATCATGTAAAACAGTAAAAAATTTAATCTTATTTCTAATATATCTAGTTATAAAAACTTGCAGTTTTTTTCTCATATGAGAGAAATTATTTGTTTATTCCAACACTCCTTAATTTCAACTACACATGATTCAACATTTTCATTCTTCAAATTTTATGTTCACAATTTTTTCCTCTCTCTGATGGTTGAAACCAAGTCTTCAAACTTACTCAAATGATACTTTCAAACTATTCAAAATCTCACTTTGCTCTTATATTATTATTTGGATTCGAACTGCTACTACTCACAAGATCATTATAGTCTAAATTTGATCTTCTTTCTTATCTTATTTAGGATGTTATCATTCCTTTTTTCTGTTATGATCCTACGCCCACCACAAAGCAGGGGTGATGATACATTTCTTTAGTTTGGCATACTTCAAATTGCATCTATTCATCAATCTTCATGGGATTCGCCACAAAGGGAAAAAGTAAATGCAGACACATTTTTCATATTTCAACTGAAGGTAAAACAGAGACAGACAATAATCTCTACGATATGCAAAGTTTCAGCTTTATTTTTCTGATGATCAAAACATGTTACATCAGCCCTTTTTAAAAGAGGTCTTCAAAGAATTCGATGAGAAGTAATGCTAAAAATAGCTGTGGATAAAACAGTTTTAAAACCATGTAAAACAATAAAAAATTTAATCTAATTTCTAATATATCTAGTTACGAAAACTTGAACTTTTTTTCTCCTTGTATGGGAGAAATTATTTGTTTATTCCAACACTCCTTAATTTTGACCACACATGATTCAACATTTTCATTCTTCAAATTTTATCTTTGCAATTTTTTCCTCTCTCTAATGGTTGAAACCAAGTCTTCAGACTTACTCAAAAGATACTTTCAAACTATTCAAAATCCCACTTTACTCTTATCTTATTATTTGGATTTGAACTGCTACTGCTCAAAAGATCATTATAGTCTAAATCTGATCTTCTTTCTTATATTATTTAGGATGTTATCATGCCTTTTTTTCTGTTATGATCCTACATGCACCACAAAGAAGGGGTGATGATACATTTGTTTAGTTTGGCATACTTCAAATTGCAACTATTCATCAATATTCATGGGATTCACCACAAAGGGAAGAAGAAAATGCAGACACATTTTCTATATTTCAACTAAAGCTAAAATAGAGATAGACAAAAAAACTCTACAATATGCAAAGTTTCAACTTTATTTTTCTAATGATCAAAACAAGTTACATCAGCCCCTTTTAAAAGAGTTCTTCAAAGAATTTGATGAGAAGTAATACTAAAAATAGTTGTGGATAAAGCAGTTTTTAAACCATGTAAAATAGTAAAAAATATAATCTAATTTCTAATTTGTCTAGTTACAAAAACTTGTAGTTTTTTTCTCCTTGTATGGGAGAAATTATTTGTTTATTCCAATACTCCCCCTTAATTTCGACCACACAAGATTCAGCATTCTCATTCTTCAAATTTTATCTTTGCAAAATTTTCCTCTCTCTGATGGTTGAAACCAAGCCTTTAGACTTACTCAAATGATACCTTCAAACTATCTTCAAGATCTATGAATCTTTCCTCAACCTTTTCTCCAACTGCTATGACAATCCTTCAAACTTTGATTTTCAAATCTTCTAAACTTCAATTTGGAAGTTCTCTTTTTTGTGAACTCACTATTTGTAGCTTTCCATTCTTTTGACATCTTACAAAACTCAAACCTCTCTTGATTGCTATCTTCTTTTCCATATGAACATTTATGCTTGAACAACTTTTTCAAAATACTTGTGATTTGTTGCCAATTTGATCCAAAACTCCATCCACAATCCATTTTCATGCAACCTATCATAGAGTCCTTCCATTTTTTATTCCAACATGTCTTTTTAGAATGGTTTTTCAAACCACAAATACTACATAGATGTAGATCCCAACACAATTTTTTTCTATGTCCTTTCCTATTAGAATGGGAACACTACATTTTTTGATCTTCTTTTCTTGAACATATGAAATCTATAAAATCATGTTTATTTTTACTTGAAACATATTCAAGCCCTTCATATTTTGGCCTCATAATGCATTCAATCAATTCTTTCATTCCTTGTTCATGCTTTCCCAGTCTTGAAGTAAAACAAAGATAGACAAAGAACTCTACAATATGCAAAGTTTTAGCTTTATTTTTCTTATGATCAAAAAAGGTTACATCAGCCTCTTTTTAAAGAGGTCTTCAAAGAATTCAATGAGAAGTAATACTAAAATTAATTGTGAATAAAACAACTTTAAAACCATGTAAAAAAATAAAAAATCTAATCTAATTTCTAATTTATCTAGTTATAAAAACTTAGCAATTTGTTTCTCCTTGCATGAGAAATTATTTGTTTATTCCAACATCAACATATAAGCAAGAAATTGAATGAAATTTCAGAGACTATTAATGTTCAGAAGGATATTATGAAATGGCTTTTGGGGTAGTTGGTTATTCCTAAAGTGTTAGGGTAAATAGGATATTTATCATGCTTAAGTTTTACTTAGGCAATTATTATTAGATAATGATTAGTTAGGTGCATAGCTAGCTACATATAGTTTTATCGGTTACATTTTTACCAGCTTGCATCTTACTTTTATAAGGCACTTTGTACAGTATGTAAAATATCTCATTTTTGTTCACTCATATTTGGTGAAATGGCATTGTGTTGCTTCTCTCATTTTCTATGAAGGTTTTTGTTGCAAATGAAGCTCTTGGGAGGTGGATGACACCAACATGATATTAGAGCCAATCATTTTGTAATCCTTTCCTAATATTTTTCATCGAAGAGTTTTGAGATCGATTATTTCTTGCAGTTGTTCCAACGTTTGAAATTTTTAAAATTTCAAAATTGCATTATCTACATTATTTCTGATAATTTCATTTTGCATAGTTGGGCTCGTTTTTTGTGTTGGGCGTGATTTTACATCTAGAAGTCTATGATTTTTTAAGGAGGCGGCATTGGAAATTTGTTGAGCCTGATTTTCCTTGAGAGCTGCATATTTTGGAGGCATAATTTTTTTGTTTCTAAGGCCACAATTTTCTATGGGACCACAATTTCAATGAAAAAGGTGTTGTGATTTTTTTTTGTTGTGGAAAGGGCATTTGAGGGCATTTTTTTCCAACATATGAGTCCCTACTACTGTTTGGTCTTTGCATTTTGACTGAGAATTTGGAGGATTGTGTATCGCTGCTGAAGACCCAGTCTCTATTGAGGAGGCATGATTTTCTGCTGCGAAGGCGTGAAATTTTTGTGGAGAGGTGATTTTCCTCTCTATGAAAGCCCGATTTCTTTGTCTAGCAGCAATGGTTCCTTTTCATTTTCTGGAGGCATTCTTCCTTGCTACTCTAGGCGATTTTATGTGGAGACGATGCCACATAATATTATTCCCCACATTGTAATTACCTATTGAAGGCTACGCTTTGGGGGCTGATTGTAGGCCCTATTGGTGGTAGCGCTTTTCTCCTTTCCTTGGCATTGTTCTCCTCCATTTTGAAAGCTCCTCACACAATTTTTTTGGCAAAGCACAGAGGTGCAAACTTCAAGCATTATAGAAGGGGCATTCACAAATTTTAGGCATTCTGGAGGGGGCGTTCAAATAATTTGAAGCCTGAGTTGGAGACATGTTTAATTTTGAGACCGATTTTTTAGGCGTGAAATTTTTGTGGAGAGGCAATTTTCCTCTCTGTGAAAGCCCGATTTCTTTGTCTAGCAGCAGTGGTTCCTTTGCATTTTATGGAGGCATTCTTCCTTGCTACTCTAGGCGATTTTGTATGGAGACGATGCCACATCATCTTATTCCCCATGTTGCATTTACTTATTGAAGGCTACGCTTTGGGGGCCGATTGTAGGGCCCTATTGGTGGAAACACTTTTCTCGTTTCCTTGGCATTGTTCTCCTCCATTTTGAAAGCTCCTCACACCAAATTTTTCGCAAAGCACAAAGGCGCAAACTTCAAGCATTATAGAAGGAGCATTCAAAAATTTTAGGCATTCTAGAGGGGGCATTCAAATAGTTTGAAGCCTGAGTTGGAGACGTGTTTAATTCTGAGACCGATTTTTCATGACTGGCATCGATTTGAGGCACTTGAAGGAAGTGATGCACTAGGCCTTTGGAGATCAATTGAAGTCTCTTTGAAGCTGATTTGGGCTTGATTTTTCCACGAGGAGGAAGAGGAAGCATTCTTCTCAAGCAGGCCATTGTTTTTGCAAGCTGCACTATTTCTTAATCAAACTTTATACTTCATGAAGTTTGCAACAAAAATATTTTAGTTTAGAGCTTTTGTATAGCCTAGAGGAAGTGGGCCCAAGTTGGTTTTGAAGTTGTTGCTAGAACCATTATCCCACATTGGCAGCTCAAAGAATTTTATTTCTATTTAAATAGCATTGCAGCATAGTTGGTTGTTTTGAGCAAGTCTTACAGGAGGCTATCTTTCTTGTGTGCTTGGTGAGTGATTTGTCTTGGTGATTTGACGTGGGAACCTAGTAAAGTGTTTCTTTTTTCGCTCAATTTTTTTTATATTCTCAGCCCTTTTTTTACATTATTGTTTTCTAAAGTATTTTAGGAAGGCTTATTTTGCAATATTTAGGAGTTTCTAATTGTTGTTGATGGTTAATGTCTTTCTATTCTACGAGATTTGTCATAGTTTATTATGGGATTTTTATTTCATCTTGTTGTGATTATGTTGAAAAGGGGAAACTATAAACAATGGAGAGATGGTATCTTAAAACATCTTAAATGGCTTCATTTGTTGCCACATTTATATAATCTTGTTCCCCTTCCTGGTACTGATAGTAAGAAATTTGCATGGAATTGCAAAAGGGATCATATCTTACGAGTTATTCCAATGCATATTGATGATGCCACTTTGAATGCTATTGATCATTTTGAGTATCCTCATATTCTTTGGACCAAAATTTGGGAAATACATGGGGATCTTGATACTCAGCTATTCCCAAATGATCATGTTTTAGATTGTCTTGTCCCTCTTCATTTTTCAGACATGATACCCTATGATCACACTACTATGCAGGAGTTTGAAGTTTTGGAATACTTGGAGTCTTCAGATGCTCCTTCTTCTCCATCAAGGACAATTGATGTACCTTCACCTTTAGTGATTCATTGTGCGGAGTCATTGATTGAGGCTCCTATCATTCTGATTCATAAGGACCATTCATCTCGTGTTGATGATTCACTAAGCACATCTAGTGATGCATTACAACCACTATTTCATTGTCTTCCTGATTGGGATTCATTTTTTTTTGGACATTGGTTAATTGTTCGTAGAATCTCATATTTGTGACTTGGAAGACACACTTGAGGGTATATCCCTCCTATTTGATGATAGTTTTCATACAACTATTGTCACTCCATCTTAGTCTCTAGAGAATGTTTAGAATTAGTTTCCAGTGGTACCTTGTTTGTCACCTCCTATTGTGATTGGGCATGTTCCTGATTGGTTTGTGGCATCAGCTTCCAAGGTCTTGGCAACACATGAGCAGATTTTAGAGACATCATCATACATCTTCATGCTTCTTTCTCTCAATTCCTATCTAAAATAGGAAGCATTCCTATATTTGTATTTAGTTTTTTTTCTTTGAAAAGGGAGACAGGTTGTTTGTCGACATTGGATTATGTTTTCTCTTCAGACACTTACCATTTTTACAGGTGATTACATATTGTGGGGGCGCATATAGTTGGTCTCTTTCCCTCTTATGGGGGTACTATTGATTGTATATACATGATATATGTAGTCCTTGGGGGGTGTTATTGATTCCTCCATCCATGCATCATTTTCTTTCTTTTCTCTCTTTTGGAGAGGGGTTTTTTCCCATGGGGTTTTTCTCCTTTCTACGGCTGTGAGAGATTTATTTTTTGCATTGTAAATGAGTACCTAACATGGTTGTGTAACTGGGACCCATATTGCATCTTCATTTTGCATAATAGTCTCCCTAAGTTGCACTTAAGGGGGAGTGTTAGGGTAAATAGGATATTTATCATGCTTAGTATTTACTTAGGAAATTATTATTAGATAATGATTATTTAGGTGCATATAGTTTTGTCGATTACATTTTCACCGGCTTCCATCTTGTCTTTATAAGGAACTTTATATAGTATGTAAAATATCTAATTTTTATTCACTCATATCTAGTGAAATGGCCTTGTGTTTCCTCTCTCATTTTTTGTGATTTTTTTTGTTGTAGATAGTGCTCTTGGGAGGTAGATGACACCAACATAAAGAAAGGATCCAATTCTTGGAGGGAAAGGTTTAGGAACAACAAGAAGTGTGGCTTGGGGAGGTAGAGAGTAAGATGCATTGGGACATGATTACTTCCCTGGACAGGTCCTTTGAGAGGTAGGAAGGGTGGGAAAAAGAGCTAGATGATCTTTGGGCCATTGTTGGTTAAGAGGATGAAAGGAAATAGTTATTGACTAAAATTGATGCCATACACAAGAACCAAGAGAAGACTATGTAGTTCTTGAGGTAAATTACCAACTACAACAAAGAAACTATGAAAAATATAGGCCTCACTCTATATGTTTTTTAGGATGAGATAAGGAAGAGCTAGGGGAAGTGGCTACCAAATGAGGTGGATGAGGGTCATGTGTAGAAGAAGAAGGGAAAGAAGGTGTACACCTTGGTTCATGATGTCACTAAGGATACCCAGGCCATTCTTCAGGGGCCTGTGACTTTTGAGAAGAAGCTTGAGTTCCTATCTCAAGAGTGGAACACAATAACTAGTCTTAAGCTTTTAGGAGACCTATAGGTGTCTAGTGGTTTTGTGTTGGTCCTAGTTATGTTGGTTCTTTTTGTTTATTCCTCCTGGTTGAACTATTTAAGCTTTAGTTTCTATTTTCTTTTTTGGTTTTCTCACTACTCATGAGTCTTGAGTTTGTCTCTATGGTTGTTTTGTAATAGGTACTGGCCCTTCCAATTTTAATATAATCAAAACACATATCAGTAAAATGGAAAGCTTCATTATGGAGAGATCCCTTCCCTATCGCACCATTGAAATCCATAAAAGTATCCATGGAAAGATTTATTTTAGAGGGAATGAAGATGCACACTAGATTTGGAGGCGCTCCTTGTTCGTTTCCTCTTCCTTTCTATTGAGATATTAAGCCGAATGTGAGCTACACAATATTATCAGGTATGGACAACAAGGTTGTGCTCATGCTTAGCATTGCACTTCCATCCCCCATAGAGACTTCTCTAAATTTAAAGCTTTCAACTTTCCTTACGAGCTCTAATGGATACCTTCACAATACCATTGGAGTTACCTAATTGTCTTTCCATGGAAGGATAAATTTTAATAAATTTCTTAGGAAATAAAAGATGGATTTTGTATGTGCCCATTTTTATTCAGTTTTCATTTCTTTGGGTGTTGTAGACCGTTTGATGATTGAATTTAAGATATTTTCAAGCCCCTCTAATAATCATTTTTGATTAAGTAGGGAAAGGGCCCTGGTCCCAATTACAATGAATGATTTATCATACAAAGCATATAATAGGGTAGAAAAACCTAATAAAATAGATTGGCCAAACATAGCAACTAGCCAGGAACATCAGGCCAAGAACAACCACAACCAACAACAAAGAAAAAATAGAGAAAAGAAGAAACAAATATCCAAAGAGAAATTGTTCAAGAAACAGAGCTTGAACCTAGTAAAGCCTCTAAGGACATATTAAATGAAACCATGACCTTCTTAGAATTATGTTTCTTCTTTTTGTATGCCATTTTCGAAGAAGAATTTGCAACTAAAATTGAGAAATTTTGATCAGAAGGGGAGGAGGGGAAACAAGAGGAACAACAAATACTTCATGTGAAGCATTCAAAACCAAGCCCAAAGTAACATGATTAACAACATTTTCCAAATAGGGGGTAGTAGGGGCCTTAGGGCAGGTAGCACAATTGGCATTAGGAATAGCCATGTCCAAAGACAACATAGCAGAAACCACAAGAGGAGGAACATCCACCACAACCATATTATTTGTCCTTGTAGAAGGAGAAGTAGGTCTAGAACCTTCATCAAAAGAAGTAGAGTCTATAGTAGGGGGCACTATTAAGTGTTCATAGAGAGAATTCTTCCACCAAGTAGAGGAGGAAATAGGAGGGAAGCCTTGAGAACAGTCATGATCCAAGTGACCAATAGTAAAACAATGTCTACATTGAAAAGGAATACCTTCATAGTCCACCTGCTGAGACCAAGACCAACCATTAACCTACAACACAACATCCCCAAGTAATGCCTTCAACAAATCTACCTCCACCAATAGTTGAGAAAAGGAGGTGTGAGTAAAATTCTTGGATGCATTATCCACTTTCTCGAACCTACCAAGAGCATTACCAATGCCCTCAAAAGTAGATGAACACCAAAACTATCAAGGAAGATATGTTAATCTAACCCAAACAGACACATTATCTAAGGGTTCCTTTAGAGGGTTAAAAGAATGAACCCAAGGCCTCATGGAAATGGGATGAGAATCCCATTCCCACATCCCATAGTCTAAAATAGCCTGTCTATCCTTAGGAGAACAGAAACCCACAACAGAAAAGTCCCTTACAAAAGGGTAAATTTCCATTGAACCATCAACCAAAGGGGACCAATGATTGGTGATCCAAAGGTGTAAATCTAGGAGGGAAGGACACAAATGATATAATCTATAGCTAAGAGCAGTCTTGGAATAAAAATCAATATTTTCAAAAACTTCATTACCAAGGGAGATAATAGGAGCACCATCTACACACCACAAAGGATGTACAAATCCCTCCCCATATCTTTTGGTTTCTACAACATCAGGAAATGATGACCCAAAATTAGCAGCAAGGCAACACACCTCTAGCATCTCAGGAGCTTTAAGTGAAATCTCAACCCCAACAATAGAACCCACAGTCAGAACCACACCCGCAACAAAACCTGTCATAGAAAAAGGGGTGTCATTAGCTGATAGAGCAACAATCAACTCACACTGAGGTGAGGAAAGAGGTGGAAAGTCTAAATGGTAAAACCCAACATTAAAATTTTTAACTGGGCGAGAAGAATGGGAGAGGCTAGAGGGGGAGGTTTCCATCTTGTTAACTAGAAAATACCTCTAATAATTGTTGAAAATGATAAACAATAAGAATTTTTTAGAGAATTTAGGCAAATAATTTATTTTTGATAATGAAATCACTGTACTTTTTGCATTGATATTTTTGTGTTACCTATTTTTTTTTAAGATGATCAATTATATATTGTGTTTCTCAATATTGATAAAATAATTCATGCAATCAAATTAAAAAACATTTGAAAGTAGTGATTATTAATTTATAATACTCAAAATATTAAAGTATGGAGGATATAAAGAATACATCTACACATTGTGCAAATATAAAACAAAATTATGTAGTACATAATGCAATAAAAAAAATATGATCTAAAGACAATCTTTAAAATTTTAAAAACTATTTTTAAATATCACTCTTCAATAATTGAAGTTTAAAAATTGTTTTTAAATATTACTCTTCAATAATTGAAGATAATTTTTTGTTATAAAAATAATATGATTATATAGTTGAAGCTTAAGATTGTGATTGAATGTTTGATTCTTAAAATGTGCCCATCTTAAATGATACATTGACTTGATGTGTTGACTTAAAAACAAAACAAAATTAATTTTATTAAATTGTAATCTATGAATAATACTTTGTAGAGAAGGGGGATTCACTACTCACAAGTTCTCTTCATTTAGAGAGCCTCACAAAGAGAACTTCCCTAAGCTACCTCAAGGAATGACATGAGAGTTCTAGAATTAGAAAGAGGTCACAAACATTTTTTGGATAAATTGACAAGCTCTTGGACAAAGGACAGAAGCACACGTCTGGGACGACAATGCGATGTGCTATAGTCTCTCTAGTGCACTATTATCCGTGCGGACTAGAAATTGCGAATGCCATAGAAAATAGCTTAGTGACTACTAGCAATCTAATTACTGAGAACTTAAATAAGTACTAGAAAATAGCATAATGTGATAAAGATGAAATAAAGTGAAATAGAAATGATAAAGAGAATAAGAGGTAGAAAGGAAATGATCACAACCATGCAAGTGATGAAGCCTCCATCAAGTGAATGTCTTCAATACCTGCATGCATAAGATCTGGAGAAATTATTGGGGCAATATAGGGGTTTTCCTCAGTCAAACCCCTATTTTTAGTGTTCCCACATCCATGGACAACTAAATAGATAGAGATAAATGGACAAAGGAGTGATAAAAGAAATCCTCGCTCGAGGAGGAGAACCCATATCATGAAGTAAGATGATAAAGGAAAACCCCACTCGAGGAGGAGAACTCATATCACAAAGTAGAGATGCAATATATAGAGGATGTGAGAAATCTCAAGATACTTAAAGGTGCAAGGCACAATGTAAATATCACATGCAAGGCTTACGAAGCTAAGGAAGGAAACAAAGAAGGGCTACAAGAGCCAAGAGTGTTGTAGAGGGTGTTGTAAGAGCTTGAGAGTGCTTGAAGTGGCTACAGTAAGTCATAGGGAGCTATGAAAGCAAGATCTTGAGAGTAGAAAGCTAGAGCCAAAGCCGGGGAGGAGCTAGAAGCACAAATGAATTGAAAAGATCACTTCTCATGAGAGAAGAGGAGCAAACGGAAGCTTCTTAGGTGGTTACAAGGCATCCCGAGCTATTACCACTGACAAAACTAACTAACAAATGGAAAACATGCATGGAAATAGTCATTTGAATGTTGAAACTTCGTAGAATGCTAGCGTGACTTGTAGACATCCATGTGGCGCACTAGTGTCTAGACACATCATGCTACGAAATGATGAGAATGGGAAAGGCATAAGGCTTGACATAAAGCTAGCACGCGGTGGTAGCTATTGAAAAGGGGTTTTGAGCATCTTGAGAGGGGAAATAGGCTAATGTAGGGGCTAAAATGAGCCTACACAAATGCTAAGAGAGTGGACACTAAAGTGAATGCAAGAATGTATGTGAAATTGCAAGGGGTGCAATTTTACAACATTACATTTTTCCCCCACTTTAGTGGGCATATGAATCTACACTAATATGCATGCTAAAGGAAATATACTAAACATAAATAACATCATTATTCCAAAAGGATACTGTACAGGAAGTAGATAACTCTTTGAACCAAGGAAGCATGCCCCTAGGTTGAAGAATTGCAAAACAAACACATTAGAAAACTAATACCTGCACAAGACAACAATGTTAGAACATAAAAACACATACACATAGGCACCTAGCTAAATAAAGGATTTGAGTCAGAAAAGTGAAAGAGACCTCGATGTAGAACGTTGTCTCAATACTATGGATCATCCCTAAATTAAGAAATAACACACATAGAAAAATTCTAAAATGAAGAGAGGAAGGGCATATATTCAGGGTGAAGAATATCTAGATCTTCAATCCAGTATATACAAAAGAGAAGAGAGAGAAAAAAGGAGAAAAGAAAATTCCAAGGGAGATGGCTCCACAAGTACTCTCTCTTGAGGAGGTTCGAACAAAGGACTCTATAGCTCTACAAAACTACAAAGTTGAACAAAGTACATAGAATTCCCGCAGACCAACAATAGACAAATCTCGTAGGATGAAGAGCATCCTATAGGCCCGTAGACCTGCAAGAAGGAAACCCCAAAGTTCTCTCTCATGAGGGAAACCCAAAGAAGCAAGTGCCTTGCAAGCCTACAGACCTCGAAGGAGTCATCCCCCAAGTTCTCTCTCATGAGGGAAACCTAATGAAGTAAGCACCTTATAGGCCTACAAACTTGCTAGGAGGCATCCTCCAAGTTCTCTATCATGGAGGAAGCCCAGAGGTGTAAGCATCTCACAGGCCCGCAGACCTATAAGGAGGTATCCCCCAAGATCTCTCACAAGGAGGAAACCCATAGATGTAAGTGCCTTATAGGCCTGTAGACCTACAAGGAGGTGTCCCCAAATTTCTCTCTCATGGAGGAAACCTAGATATGTAAGTGTCTTACAGGCCCACAAACCTACAAGGAGGCATCCCCCAAGATCTCTCACATGGAGGAAACCCAAATTATGTAAGTTCCTTACAAGCCCGCAATCTTGCAAGGAGGCATCCCCCAAGATCTCTCACATGGAGGAAACCCAAATTTAAGGGGACTCCATAGAGTTAGAAAGTGACATCACAAGCACACCTGTGAAGAAACATGTTAATGCATAGATAAAATATTCTAGGAAACACAAATCAGCCACTCATGAAAACAAGTAGACAGTCACACAGACTGTCAACAAGTTGGAATGCTTTCAAAGGGGTCCCTCAGGAACCCTTCAAAAGAATAGGGGTCCACTTGAGGGACACTCTATTTGAAAGTGTATAAAGAAGAGAGGGGGTCCTTGAGAAGGACACACATCTCCAAAATGAGTTATCACTACCCCCAACATATAGGGGAGGAGAACCATGAGAGATACTTAGGACATATAGGATAGATGTAGGTACATTAACAAACACGTGAGTGATTTAACTTGAATCACAAATTTGTTGTATTTTTTCCTTCAAGGCCTTACATTCATTAGTAGAATGGCCAGGCACTCAATGGTATGGATTGAAAAAATGTTTTTCTTTATCATGCTTATGAAATTTCTTAAACGTAGAAGGAATAGTAATAAAGTGGGCTTTTAGAAGCCTCAACAAAATACACTCTTGTTTAGATAAAGAATGAGGAGTTGAAAGAAACCCTATTTCTTGTGGAGAAAATTTTGTTTACTCACAAGATGAAGGCACAAAGATAGTGGATAATGGTGGATGCATCATTCCACAAGAAGAAGGTTGAGCAGAAATTGCATGCACATTCAACTACTGGTTTTTCTTAGATTGTTCATTCAAGACACAAAGACCCAAATTATGCTTACAAGGTGCACATTTTATAGTGACCTGAATACCTTGTTCGCTACACCGACAACCTTTATGCTCATAGCTATATTTAGAGAAGAGGTTAAAGCAAAGGCCATAACATGTTTTCAAATCTTGAGAAGGAAGATCTTCATAGAGAGCACTATTTTGGCAATGGGGATTACACTCTTCTATGGGATCTCCATCATCCTTCTTGACAGGATTGCCAACATTAGCCTCTTTAATAGAAGTGTGATCATCTTCCTCAGAAGGAAGAGGGTTGACATTAAGAATATTACAACTTGCAACCACATTACCCCACAATGTCAAAGAATGATGATCTTTGATAGTGGGTTTGGATGATGTTATCGGTAGTTTAAGATGAACAGGATTCACTTTGTGTTCTCCAATGAAGAATTCAGAGAAATACAAGGATCCCCAATCATCACCAAGAAATGCATTATTTTAAGGAGAGGAAGACTTAATATTTCTTGCTTCGGAAGGATCTTCTTCATGAACATCTATCTCAAGAGTATCCTTTGTAGAAGGTACTATTGGAGTAAACATCATCACATTGGAAGACACTAAAGGAATAAGAGTAGGCATAATTGAAACTTGACCAACAACTACCATTTCACATAAGTGCATAGCCTCAGGGTCGGCCCTGACTATGAATACTCGATTATTACAAATGAACTTAATATATTTATGCAAGGTTGATGAGACTACACCCATATCGTGAATCTACGATCTACCAAGAAGAAGGTTATATAGTAACTTTTCTAACATAAAATATACAAGGGTGGGTATAGTAATGGGTCCCGACCTCAAAGGAAAGACTATCATGCTTTAGGGTTTAGGGTTTAGAGTTTAGGGTTTAGGATTTAGGGTAATATAATAGCTTAAGGGGATCTATGTGGGTGCTGCCACAATAATGGGTTGCACTTTTTGGGACATCCTGATTTTTGCCTAAAATCACATATTTTTAGAAAATAAAATGATTTATGACTTTAAAGGTTCCATTTAAATTATTTTAATTAAAGAGGGATTGATCAAAACCCCTTAGATCAAACCCCCTTGTATAGAACCTTGTTAGATTTAAACCATACCTATAATCAAGTCTCCTCTACACCTATCAAAATGCTGATAAAAAACCACTTTTGATTTACCTTCTGGGTGATCAAATGAATTCACTTAAAATTTAGGTTTTGTAAGCCTACAACCCTTATTATAAGCTTCCCAAAAAGTATAATTTTAAATATGTTTAATTTGATTATTATATTTATTTTTTATTTCTTGTGAATATAGGATTTTCGATGAACATCAAGTTCTTTATTTCACACATACGAAAAAATAGAAAAATAGAGAAAAAAAATCTAAAAAATACATGTGCCCTAGGTATTGATGTCCTTATTCCAAAAAAAAAGCAATAAGTTAATTCAAATGAATGCAAAAAAAGTTATGCGGGCTGAAGTACACCTCTGTCCAAATTATAATTATGCTGACTTGGAAAATTAATTAAAAAAAATATATGTAACAAAAAGTTATGAAAAAATATCCATTCCCTAGATATTGGTGTGAAAAAAATATTATTTTAAAAATTAGAATTGTATCCTATTTATAAAAAAAGTTGTGTGGGCCGAAGTAAACATCACTTTTTAAAAATGTTGATTAGTAGAAAAAATAAGTTATTAAAAATTACATAAAATGATTCAAAATTTATTTTTTAATATTTTTTGAAAAATATAATTATAATCTACACAAAATATCTAACAAATAACTATTTTGATTCATCTTCAAAACCTTAATGGTTTAGTTGCTATAGGTGTAAGAAAGTGAATGTCTAGTGAAAAATATCGATTTTAATGTCAAATTTGGCCAAAAACTATAACCCATTATTGTGGGATCACCCATGTAGCATGTTCCTAGGACAAAACGACATTTCTTAAGGGAATTAAATTTGCTGAATTTTCCCAAGGCAACCAAATTTCATTAAGGTCCTAGGACAAAATGAATGCTTTAGGGTTTAGGGTTTAAGTTGATAGGATGGCTTAAGTGGATCTATGTAGTAAGGTCCAAGGACAAAATGACATGGCTAAAGGGAATAAAATTTGGTGAAGTTTCCCAAGGAAATCAAATTTCTTTAAGGTCCTAGGTCAACATGAATGCTTTAGGGTTTAGGGTTTAGGGTAATAGGATGGTTTAAGGGGATCTATGTAATAAGGTCCTAGGAAAAAATGATATGGCTTAAGTGAATAAAATTTGGTGAAGTTTCCCAAGGCAACCAAATTTCATTAAGGTCCTAAGACAAAATGAATGTTTTAGGGTTTAGGGTTTAGGGTTTAGGGTAATAGGATGGCTTAAGAGGATCTATGAAGTAAGGTCCTAGAATAAAATGATGGATTTAGGGTTTAGGGTTTAGGGTAATAGGATGGCTTAAGGGGATCTATGAAGTAAGATCCTAGGAAAAACCATTTGATGGCTTAAGGGGATATATGAAGTAAGGTACTACAAATAAGCTGTAAATAATGAATTAATATCTTTCTCAACTCTCTGTTTACTAAAAGTTAATATTTAAAGGGTCTTAAAAATACCTTGCAATGTTTTATAAAAAATTTATTGTTTGAGCTACTCCTAGTATAACTAAAATGTTAGTTACACTTTGAAACATAAAAGGATTCCAAAATGAGTTCCTTCCAAATAATGGACTTGATAGAACCTAAAAATGTTGAATGCTCTAGGCTATAGTTTAATCACTAAATATTGAATGTATATTATTGTTTTAAATTTGGTTGCCTTGGGAAACTTCACCAAAATTTGAGAACTTTTATCCCCTTAAGAAATGTCATATTAGGACCCCTAAAGATAGCGGTTCAGGGTTTAGGGTTTAGGGTAACAAGAATCTGGCAAGTAACCTGGGGTTAATATTTTTGATTCATCACATATGCAATAACATTAGTTTATGAATATTTTTGAATTTATGAATAGAATGACTATTTCCTTAGATTACTTCTAAGATCGAGGAATTAAGCACACATATAAATTAGCTGACTTTTGACAATTTAGGATAGTCTCCATGGTCTACCCTTTAATAAATAGAAATGTGTATATTTAGATAAAATCAAAATGTGTTTTGACAAGTTGTTGGAGCTAGATCTTAAAATGTTGTTATTGAATCCTTGATTATTATTGGTAATTTCTATTCCTTCCCTAATCATTTTTGAAGTCTATGAATAAAAGGAGTGGAAATATAACCTATGACCATAGTTCGATTTATTTTCTATCTAGATTGAAAGGAAATCATCCATAGTAAATTTGAGGATTGTTAAGCATTCAAGCATAGGGGAAAATGATTCGTTGATCCTAAGCTAGCTACACTATTCTTGGGAACAAGGTGAATAAAACCATTAAAAGGTGAGTCAATGTAGAGTTATTTTAAGAGTATTTTCCCATATAATTATTGAGTAATGATCTTTATATCATGGACCAAGTTTTATAATGCTCTAGCTAGATACCTTGCAAACATGGGTTTGAGCCTAGGCTTCACACATATGTTTACTCATTGAATATACATAATATCACATGTTGTAAGATAGTATCATGTTGTAGGATAGTATGAATCATAATAGATGCATAAGGCCCATATTATTAACTCAATTAAGGTACCACATACAATTACCATTTAATTGGCCATTAGAAAACAATATAAAACACCAAAGTACATGTTAAATATTTTCATTGTAAGGAAAAATAAATAGTTTTTAACATCTCAATAGAACATAGTGAAGCATCATAAATTATTCATATACATTTAGATCTATTAATTTATCATGTGGTAATAAATACATAAACAAATTGAGCACAATCCATAATAGAAGCACATAATTTATATCTATTCTAATGATCCACTAGTCCCAGAAGTAAGGTTTAACATATTGTTTTCTAGTCTAATTATATCTATGTTCATAATGTTTAATTTATTGTGTCTCAAAATGTCTCTAACTTATTTGCATTTCAATTTCAATTTAGGGTTTTCAAATGCAATTTTTTTTGTTTGAATTTGATTTAGGGTTTCAAGAAGCAATTAGGGTTTTCAATGCAAATTTTTTGTTTGATTTCAATTTAGGGTTTGAACAAATACAATTTTTTGTTTGATTTCAATTTAGGGTTTCAAAAAGCAATTAGGGTTTACAAATGGAAAAAAAAATTCATTTCAATTTAGGGTTTCCAAACGCAATTTTTTATGTTTGATTGAACAAATTAGGGTTTCAATATGTAATTTTTTTTTCTTCGGTTACAATTTAAGGCTGATTCTTTCATTTCTTTTTAATATCTAAGGGTTTCATTTCATGTTTTCTTTTGATTTCTATAAATCAACATTTCTTTGATTATAGATAAAACCAAATGCCAAAAGCTCCATAAAAATGAAAAAATACATACTAAGTTTGGCTTTATATTAAAAATTTCAAAAATAACAAAAAAATACAAAAGAAAATGGGGTCGACACATACCTAGAGGTTGTTGTTGCTTTTCTTCAATCAGAATCATGTCCACTATTGTTGTTGAAAATGAATGCGTTTCAATTATTATAAAAAATAAATACCACTATAAAATGAGATCATGTTTTTTACAAATCGAGATCGTATTTTGTAAAAAGTGGGATCCCATTTTTGAATAGTCGAATCGGGACCCATTACTAAATGGGATCCCATTTTTAAAAAAATGGGATCCCGTTTAGGATTTAGGCTTGAGACCCCGATCCTAAATGGGATTTTGTTTATTAAAAAATGAGATCATGTTTTATTGAAGCCAATTTTGGATTTTTTCCTAAGGAAAAAAACTTCCACATTTTGTGGACTCATCTTTGTTCTTTTACCTAGATGATGGATGGGATTTTGGGATATAAGGACCCAAAAGGACTTAGTAGGTGGGGGAGATGTGATGGTGGATTATGGGACATAGAGACCCAAAATGGATTTCTAAGATGGAGGAGGGATAAGGATAATGTTTTTTTGGTTAGTATGATGGAGGAGGAGGATAGTGACAAATAGTTTGGAGGAATGATGGGAAAAACCTATTAAGGTCTTGGGAGAAGTTCTCTTAGATTTTACAAAGATTGTACAAACATTATTGGATTTCCTTGAGATATGTAGTCAAAGCCTTATGATTGAGTTTCTTTGATTTGGATGGGCTCCAATATACCTTGTTCATGTAGGCCTAAGCCTTTACCTTGATAATTAATGCTCTTGAGCATCTAGTTTAAAGTAGGGTGTTTATTATTTTTGAAGCTAGCTATGATTTCATTGTTGGGTGGACGAAGATGGATGGTTAACTTGTAATTCTAGACCAATTTTAAAAAATATTATGTGTTCCAACATGATTGAATTTTTTCTTCCTACTATAAGATATAAATTGTGTTTTCAATCAATCTTTTATTTCAAATAATTAGTATGGATTTCATAGTGTATCCTTCATAGTACACACTTCAAACTACACATGTTGATTCTTATAAGAAATTATAGATTTGTAGACAATTTGTTTTTCTTTACCTATAGTAATTTGAGTACGATGTTAAGTGCATAAATTACAAGACACAATGTTTTTTTAAATGGTAAAAAAAAATTGGTTTTGTTATTGGATAAATTGGATATATTTTTTCATATTAGACATTACAAAACATGGCGCATTTTCAATATCATGTAAAGTGCAAGTTACTCTCCTACACTAATCTTGAGAAGAAAGTTATGCAAAAGAAAATATTACAATATTTATAAATTAAATAAAAATAAAGATAAATATAACTCACACCACAACACAGTAAAATACATGGGGAAAGCCCTTTCAAAAGAAAAATTGCACATTTCAAAAGCTGCCCAATATATTATTTAAAAATAAAGAAGATTATAATATACTTGTAGAGGAAGCTTTCTCAAGAGTATTTTCAATTAGAGATCTAGAGGCAACTCAATATTTATGAATATCTCAAACACAATACAATGGAATATGTAATCGTAATATAATTCCCTCATAGAGGGAGGGTCACCTAAAAAAATCAAGGCCAACATAATCTCTACTGTCAAATCTATGATCTAATGATGAGTGGTCTAGATTTACGATGAAAATTATATGTATAAAATAACCCCTCCATGCTTGCAACCTTCACACTCAAATTACAAGGTTGAGACACCATTTTCCTAATGGTGATCTAGTTTTGGGGCCATAATTATATCTTTGGTTTTGTTCAAGATAGGAAAGCTACCATGAATTAAGTCATATAAGTTTTGAATTGAGAAATATTGCATATCAAATTTAGGTAAGTGATAATGCAAAAAAAAATGTATTATATACTATAATCATATATTAAAAAATCACAAAGATTAATGTAAAAAATTATTAAAAAACATTTTTTCCTACACAAAAATATTATCTATTTATAACAATTTAAATAAATTATTTTCATTAAATAATTAAAAATTATAACAAACAGATTTATACATCGTCTACATTATAGAGATGCAAGTTTTAAAAAAATGAATAGAAGAACTTAAAATAGCTCCGCACAAACTAATAAAAGATTCAGAAAGAAATATCTAATTTATAATCAACTTTACTTTAGAAAATGACTTGTATAAAAATGTTTAAATAATTTATAAAAGAAACGGCTATTAAAAAATAAAATAATTGAGATTGAAAATTAGTTTAGAAGCGCTTAAAAAAGAATTTAGCTATGGAAGAAAAGAATGACACTTATTGACATATACTAAGCATCTATGCCAAAGTCCATATAAACACGATATCCCCTATTCACGTTACTAACACCCCATAAGCACGCTACTAACAATAGAATGCAATGACAGAGATGGAGAAGTTGAACCAACCGGCGTGAAATGTGGACAAGCTGAAGCCATCAATGTATTCAAGTGGATCTGAACATTACAACTGTCTTTAAATATACATTTTAGTTCTGAGCAATCATTTTCTAATTATTTCCCAGATGGAGAGTTCCTTTCAACCATTGAGCATGCCACGAAGAATAATTTGTAAACAACATTTTGTTTCATTAGCAATGGAGATACCATCCCTTTACATCACATGGATTCACAAGATATGAACTGGATTATGTTATGGAAATGCCTCTCCATGGCTCTGTTCTTCCTATGTGGGCCCTACGACCTTGGCAACCGACCGATCAGCATAAACTTCTTCAACTGAAACATTCCAAACACTTGAATTTCAAGAGAAAACAGAAGATATAAAAGCCCATTTGATCGTCAAGATCTACCAAGCATATTTTTGTAAGTTCCTGGTTTGCTATATCAATGGGTATTTCAGTTGTTTCCCGTATTGAATCTGCGCTAAACGATATGTCAGTGCTAGTAATCATAGCCATTGTGATCGCTTTTATCGCGACTCTCTTAAAAGTCTTCTGTATCGATTCTTGCTATGCTCGAAGTGCGACCTCAAGAAGGCGCAATGGATTTGATTATCCAGACAATGATTTCCCAGCTATGGAAAGCACCGGTTTAGATAAAGAGACTCTGGATGCTCTGCCTATAGCCGAGTACAACCACAGAACATGAATGATGATCTCGAATGTGTAGTGTGTCTGTCTAAATTTGAAGAAAATGAGAAAATTAGGGTTTTGCCCAACTGTAATCATAGCTTTCATACAGAGTGCGTAAATATGTGGTTACATTCCCACACTAGTTGTCCTATTTGCAGAAAAAGGGTGCCATCGAATAGATCTCCCACTGTAACGAGTTCAAGCACAGGGAGAGAAGCCATTGCCTCAGATATGGATACTACAAGTGTGAGCTTTGTTCGTTGGCATCTGGTGAGAGGGCAGAGAAGCTCTAGTGCACTGCAGCACTCAAACCCAGTAAGTGTATTAATGTTAATGAACCAGGCCTTGACAACTCATCCAGGAGTGTATGTTGGAAGACCAGTGCTACAGACTGCTATTGATATTGGACCGTAGTAGTCTAAATAAGCAGTATTCCTCCCACTTCTCTCCTCCTTATTCCCCCAATATCTTCCTCAGTTTCCCTTGTGTGTCATGTATCTATAGATACTGGAAAGCCTTTTTCTTATTTTGGATATTTCTAGGGGAATTCACCTTATAAAAATGTAAATTCTAATTCCTTTTACTGAAAGATTATAGAGAGTAAACATCCTCCACACACCAGAGATTTTGCAATAGATTGACTTTCCAATAACACCTGTAGAAATCTCTAAAATTATAATACTTCAGTGGGTTTTAATTGTAGGTAGAAAATAATTAAAATCAGCAGTTCTATAAAATAAAAAGCTTAAAGTTTTTAAAAAAATCTGGTGGTGAAATTTATATATTTCTTAAAGATATTAAGTTTCTACAGTTCTTACTATTTTTTTTTTTGAACTTATGAATTTAATTAACGTTTTTTTAATCATACTTTATGATTTCTATCATCAAAATGTTGGAAACCAGAGAAAAGAAATGCTTACACAGTTTACTTCGAAAACTTAAAAAATATTAATCCAATTTCTATACCTTTTCAATTCGTAATTAATTTTAGATTTATTTTGAGAAAATACCTTTATATAATTATCGATTTACCTTGAAATTGCTTCATTACTCAATCTTTCATTAATTTTCATTTACACATATCCTCCAAATTTTTATCTCGTGAAAGCCCAATAAAGAGCTACAAACCTGAGCAGCCATAGAAAAATCCAATTACAAGAGCAAATAGTTCATGGATTAACAGTAAAACATTATTTGATCATTCAAATAATAATTGATCTGTTACAGGCACGTAACCCAAACTTACAAACTTTAAAAGAAACTCAAGAAACTACTAAGGATTGAGCTTTTCAAACGCTAATCTTTTATCAGTTTCCACTGGAATTCAGAACACAATGGTTAACAGGCTTGCAAGCGACCAAGAGCAACCGACATAACTTTGGAAACCTCATCAACAAGTCTCTTTCCACCTATTCTGTAACACGCTCCCCTGATTTTCCTCTTTTCCCCTTCACCACGCACAAAGGTAATTCCTATTGATCAACAGGCGGTCGAATCAGAAGTGTTTGAGAGCAACTGCCAGCATTCCGGAGGGGAATGTCCAAGCATGGTGATTCAACCAAAGCAATGGTAATTGTCATGTCATGAATACCCACGCTACCGAAGGATCAACGTCCAATTAGTAGTAATTGCCAATCACCAGCCAAAGAAATGTTATTATGTATACCTATGTGGAACTCTTCGCAGGTTAAAACGCCTCATTTAAGGCCAACGTTCATACCTCAGATGTATCAGCGGCTGCAAATGGTAAGAGCTGGCAGGTATCTGCAGATCAATTTGGCAGGGAATTCAACACGCACCAACACGCCTTGAATTCGACGCTCACCCCTGCCTGTCAAATGTTTTTTAATGACGTTCATGTTGTGCAGTAAAATTTCTGGATTTGATTGTGTTTTAGTTTTTCACATCAACGTTTCGAATCATACTACATGATCCATCATCAGGATGAAAGAGAGATAGAGGAAAAGAAATGATGGATCATGTAGTATGATTCGAAACGTTGATGTGAAAAACTAAAACACAATCAAATCCAGAAATTTTACTGCACTACTTGATGGATTGCGGAAACTTGATATCTTTAATTGACGTTCATGTTATTTAAACATGGACGTTCAGAAAAATAAATTGTACTAAGTGTTTGGATAAGAATGAATAATGTTAGAATGTAGAATATGGGTTATTTTTCTATATTTAAAGACTCTTCTTATTTTAATGTTTTTTAAGGGATTATTGTGAAAGATAAGGTTTAAAATATTGTCAAAGATAATTGTTAAAAATATTGATTTCTTTTATATTTTTCGAATAGTATTCAATTTTCATAATTACAAAAGTGAAACTTAAAAATAGATTTAATAAAATCCTAATTTGAATTAGCATAATCGACAAATAAAATAGATTAACAATATCTTCTACATATAATATTTGTTAAAGACATATATTTCTCCTACACTTCTCTTTTTGCATCGTGATGATAATGGATTATAGAGTGATTTGAAACATTGATGCAAACAAATCTCACATAGTTGAATCTAGAAACAACACACTATATAATAATAGTTGAATCAATTTAATTTAGGAATTAAAAGGTCATGTACATACAATAAGAAAAAAAAAGGAAGAAAGCACAAGTGTTTATTTATGCTTGCTACAAAACAACAAAGAGCAACCAACAAAAATTAAAGAACTGAAAAATCTACCCACCAATCATAATGTGATTTTTCTTTCTAGACATCTAAATTTTATATCTAAAATAGATTTTGACTTTAATATTAGAGACTTGGGATATAAAATTGGCTCTAGGAAAATACACCAATTCACCATTGGAAAATTCATTGCATTAATAATTTTTTAATATATATTTCGAAAATGTTGATATATTAAAAATATTAATGCTTACGTGGTGGTGAATTTGTCATGGCGGTGAATTTTCCCATGATGAATTGTTGGTAGTGAGTGGGTGAATTGCTAGCGACGAATTGTTGGTAGTGAGTGGGTGAATTGCTAGCAATGAATTTGTTGTATGCCTATAAAATTATACATGTAATTGCATTTTTTTAAAGTTATTTGTTTAGTTTAGTTTAAAAAATTTAGAATATTTATATAGATTTATTTATTATAAAACCATTCATTCATTGATGGTTCAATAATATTGAATTTACAACAACAGCAAAAATAACTTAAATTAATCAAGCATAAAAAAATTAAATACTATTTTTTTAAAATTAGATAAATTTGAGAGCATGGTTTAATAATGTGATAAATTAGGATATAAATAGAAGATTCATCACCACACATGTAATCCCACTTATTAGTTTTTGATAAATAATATATTTATAATTAAAAAAACTAAATCAAAATATGAAACACAAAATATATTTGTATTACTTAAAAATTGTAATCTATCTATAACTCTTCTTGATCTTTTTCTTATTTGACAATTGTTCATGAAATCTTTGTAAGTGTAAATTTTTAGTAGTAACATGTATATTAAAACAATGAAAGTAGAATTATAAAATAATGAATAAAAATCATTATTTTTATAGCTTACAAGAAAGGAAAAAATTAAATTCACTATTAAATTAAAAATATGTTTCTAAATTGATGTATACAAAAATAATCTAGATAATCTTTAAAACATTCTAAATGGAAAAGAAATATTTATAATCTTATCTTTAAAATATTCTAAATTAATTAGCCGATAGGCTATTTGTGTCAACTTTGCTCAGAATTTTCGTCAACCTTCCTGGATTTGGACTTTTTTGGTGCCGGGGAAAAGGTGGTGAGTGGGCTATAAATTTGGTCGAAATTTTCATAAGCCTTCCCAGTTTCTAGGTCTCCTGCCCCATGTTAAAGGTGGCAGACTATTTTTTTTTAAATGTGTTTGGCATGACGATAAAGGAGGCTGACAAAATGACATGAGTCAGTGCAATTGTAGAGGAGGCCAGCCAAATGGCATCAACATTAATTGTTGTATGGTTTTCATGTAGTGGTAATGATGCAAGTAACATCTATTTTAAAGTCCTTAGAAAACAAAACGAATGCCTATGCAGTTATCGATAACATATTGTTGGGTGTCATTCTCTGGGTTTATATTGTTGTTGAGGGTAGTTGTAAGTGAGGAGGGCAAGCTTCTGTGGAGGTGCAAGTGCGTTAATCAGCTATGGATTTTTTGTGAAGGTGGTTGGAGGTTATCTTGTGTTTTTTGCATGTGTCAATGGTTGCAAAAGGTGTGGGTTGTGATAATTTTGTGTTCTTTTTTTGCAGGTCATGGAGAAAGAACGGAGGGAAGAGAAAGCAAGAGGGAAGAGGTGTTATTGAAGGAAGCGAGAAGAGGTGCATATTGGAAAAACCGTTTGTCAAGTATTTCTAAAACAATTTATGTTATTTTTGAAAGGGGATTGTTGATTGTTGCTTTGTAGCTTAGTCTAAATTGTTCAGTGTATGGTTTCCATGTAGCCACCATTGGTGGAAGGAAATACTATTTTTTTTTTGTGTTTCATGTGTTGATTTCATGTGTTTTTGGAGGGCTTTTTCATCTGGGTTACTCTTGAAACCAATATTGTTTCATTGTGTCGATTGTTGTTGAAAAGATTGTATAGTTTTGTGGGTTTTGGCATGTGGGTGACTATTGGCTATATTGTTTCATTTATGACTTTGGTTCTATGTGAATGGTTGCAAAATAGTTAATCTGGTGTGTTTTTGGTGAATCTTGAAATCACGATTTCTTATGTTTTATGGGTTTTGGCATGTGGGTGACTGTTGAAAATATTGGTCCATTTATGGCTTCTATTTTGTGTGAATGGTTGCAAAATAGTTAATCTGTTGTGTTTTTGGTGAATTTTTCCATCTGGGTTACTGTTGAAACCAATAGTGATTCATTTAGTGTTCACATTTTTTTGGTGAAGGTTTTGAGTCGGTCTGTTACTGGGAGCTTTCTGTGTTTTGTGGGTTTTCCATGTGATCCACTATTGGAAGCCATGTTTTTTTGTGTGATGGTTGTAACATAATGAAATAGTTAATGTTATACAAGTTGCATTGTTTTAGGGTATATTGTTTCCTTTTCGATAGGGTTTTGTTGAAAATAGAGTATATAGTTTGTTCGCAGCAATATTGTTTGATTTATGGTTCAACTTTTGCATGGTTGTTTTTGTATGGATTTGTCACTATTATTTTTAGTGTTTTGCGAGTTTGGCCATCTGGTTGACTATTGATAACAATATTGTTTCGTTTATTTCTTTTGTTTTGTGGTGATGGTTGCAATGCAATAGAATAGTTAATGTTATGTAGCTCATGTTGTTTTGCATAAGGCCTTGTTCACTGTTGTTCTCTGCCTTAGGCTATATTGTTTCATTTATGGCTTCCATTTACTATGGTGTGGGAAAAGGTGGTGGATTTTTTTTGTATTTTTAAATGAAAAGCATTTGGCTCACCGATAGAGAAGGGAAAATAGATGAAACAATATTTGTTTTAACAAATAATATTGTCTTCTATGAACAACACCTTATCTAAAATTGAAACAATATAGCCTTTTCAACATAACCTTATCGAAAATGAGACAATATAGGGTGAGTTAGACAGTAACCATTGACAAAAACTGCATAAGGTCAACAATTTCACCTCATTGCCACCATATCAACTAAATGCAAGCCATAAAGAGAGACCCATGAGAAATTGAAATATATAAAAATATATGTATATATGTACACACACACACACACAAACACACACACACACATATATATATATACTAAAATATGCCCAATATAGCCTAAGGCAGAGAACAATAATCAATAATACCTAATGTAACCAAACATTGAATCAACAACATTAATTGTTTTATTCTATTCCAAAAATGAAACGATATAGCGTAAGACATAACATTAACTATTTTTATTATGTTCCAACCATAGCCTCAAAATGGGAGCGATAAATTAAACAACATTGGTTTCAACAATGATCCAGATGGAGAAACTATATATATATTAATAAAGAGGAAGTTGTAAAGATTCATAGCCTAAGGCAAAGAACAATAATCAATAATACCTAATGTAACCAATCATTGAATCAACAACATTAATTGTTTTATTATGTTCCAAAAATGAAATGATATAGCCTAAGGCACAACATTAACTATTTTTATTTTGTTCTAACCATAACCACAAAATGGAAGCCATAAATTAAGCAAAACATTGAATCAACAACATTAATTGTTTTATTCTATTCCAAAAATGAAATTATATAGCGTAAGACACATCATTAACTATTTTTATTCTATTCCAACCATAGCCACAAAACGGAAGTGATAATTTAAACATTGGTTTCAACTGCAACTGAGATGGAGAAATGCTCTCTCTCTCTCTATATATATACATATATACATATATATATACATATATATATAGATATTAATAAAGAGGGAGCCATATAGATTCACAGTGGGAAATGAAAGTAAAAATATACTCATTTCTCAACACAACCTTATCAAAAATTGAAAGAATTCCTTATTGAAAAATTCCCATACATTTGTTTTGTTCCATTAGACATTAAACAATTGTTGTTATTACAACCATTACCACTACATGCAAAGCATACAACAATTAATGTTGATGCGGACGAGTGCTTACTTTTCGTAACCTTCTCTATCCACATGGCCTGAAAGATGCCACCCTATTCCCAAAGTAGCCAACAACTACCTCCGCCACCTTCTCCATGGCCATTAGAAAGCCAAAAATCCGAAAGGCTGACAAAATTTTTGACCATGCTTATAACCCATCTACCACTATATTTGTATATGTATATATACATATATGTATATACATGTGGGTGTGTGCAAGAAGTTGAGTCCACGAAATGTGGAAGTTTTTTGCCTTAGCCAAAAAATTGAAATCAGCATGGAAGAAACAGGATCCTGATTTAATAAACAGGATCCCGATTTTTAAAAAGCGGGATCCCGTTACGGTTCGGGATCCCGAGCCTAAGACCAAACGGGATCCCGTTATGGTTGGATCCCGAGCCTGTGACCAAACGGGATCCCGCTTTTTAAAAATCGGGATCCCGTTTCCGTCGGACTCCCAACCAACGAGGACGGAACGGGATCCCGATTTTTAATAAACGGGATCCCGATTTGAAAAAAATGGGATCCCGATTTATAGAAACGGGATCCCGAGTTATATAAATCGGGATCCCGTTTTATAGTGTTATTTATTTTTTTTAAAAATAGCAGTTTTCACTGCTGTGAACGGGACCCTAAATTGCTTGGCGACAGCGACATCAACATCAGCTATAGGTACGCCACTTCTTCACTTTTTTTTAGTTTGAATTGAAATTTTAAAAGAAATACGTTAATTTACATTTTTTTTTTCAATTTATGTCACGTTTTAATGCTTTTTTTAATTGTTATATTAGAACTCAATAGTTGCAAATTAGATGAAAACTTTCAATGAAATTTAAACGTTTTTTAATAAAATTGAGAAAAAAAACATTGAATTGTGTGTTAGAAACAAATTTTAACTTTTAAATCTTAAATTGATCAATTAAACCCAAAAAAAATTGATTTTGAAAACCTTAATTGAAACAAAACAAAAAAATTTGCATTTCAAAACCCTAGAGATCGAAATGAAATAAAACATCGCATTTACAAATCCAAATCGAGCTTTTGAAACCCTAAATTCAAATCAAACGAAAAAAATTGAATTTGAAAACCCTAGTTTGAATTGAAACGAAAAAAATTCATTAAAAACCCTAATTGTTTAAAACTGAAACCCTAAATTGAATTGGAACAAAAAAAATTGTTAAAACCCTAAGTTTGCTAAACCCTAGACCCTAAACTATAAAATCTAAACCCATAATACTAAAGCATTTGAAATTTATGAACCCTAGACCGTAATCTTTCATTGGACATACCTAAAATTATGTAGGTTCAATATCAAGAATGGGTCTATTTGGTAGATTTATAAAAACTATTTTGAATATCTAGAATGCCATAAAAGTATAATTATATCAATTCCAATTGGAAACACTTCCAAATACATATATATCCTAGATAATAATCCACCCATCCTCAATCATAATGGATTATTTGACAATTAAGAGAGATTCAATTTAACCATAAAATTACCTATATTTTGATACTATATAGATTTATGTGGAAGGATAGAAATGCATCAATATGCTTTGTGCCATATTTTATGAATATTAATATTTAAGAAAAATCTAGATAAGATTGACCTAAGTAGATGATTTATGTAAGGGATTTTTAGTGAACAAGTGACACACCATGGAGATAGGGATGGTACTTAAATTCTTATTTATAAATATAGTTTACCCCCTTTAAATTTGTATTTGGTTTTTATAATGAGTTGAAATTATCAATGTGTTACATAAAAGAAATTTGTGCTTAGATATATTTAAATTATATAATAAAGATCTATAGTTATATAAAATAGGGAATCCAACATGAGGAATAAACCTTTAATGTGCCATTGTGTGCATCTAATTTATGCCAATGATTTAGTAAGAGTGATCGTCTAAGAGGATGAAATAAGCCTTGAAAAATTGTAAGATCTAACACTATTTTAATGTAGTTTTATATGTGTGTACATGTCCACTATGTTTTTTGAGTTTATGTTAATGTAAGATAAGGAGGATTGGTGGATATATTTGAAATCTAAAGAAAAAACAAAAATGATGTGAATATATAGATATATATTTGTAAAATGATTCTTTAACTTATCTATATTAAACATTGTATATTATCTCTATATTACTATCATGGCTTGATTTTCATTATGTCTACTAAATGTTGCTATATTTATTCATTGTTGTAATTAAATTATAGGGCTCAATGTGTAATCTATTTTACATCAAATTTTATAGTAGACTTATAATCCTAGAATGTTTGTAAATTTAATAGCTAACAAATAACTTGATAGGTGCAACTAAAAACCAAAAAATGTGGTTTGATTTATCTCCATTAGGCTGGAAAGCTAAAAAATCTACTAGGTTTATCCCTATTAGGTTGAAAACCCAAAAGTGTAGCTTAATAAACTTACAAGTGGTGAAAACTCACAAAAGCACTAGAAACTAATATTTGCAAAACTACCCTTGACATATCAAAAAAAGCCAAAGGTCACCATATGTCATACCTGTATAGGTTGTATAGTTATATTGGATACCTTATAGTATCTCCTATTGGTTATATATGTTTGAAGATGACATTAGCGACACATCCCTACATTTATATGAGATATATTATTAACATGTCGTGTTACACATATGCTAAGATACTCAAATATGGATAAGGAGAACTAGGGAATATATATTAGAAGAGAAAGATATACTAAGCTATCCAATATTATATTTTTGTACTTAGTGCAGAAGAGAAATTCTAGACAAAGAATGCAAGTGCAAACTCAATACTCTACTTCTAATGAAAGGTAAATAAAATAATTAAAGATTAGAGAAGCATATAATATGTTCCATAACATTCTTTTATGGCTCTAAATGTATGTGTTGAAGTTGCTCTTTGGTTCTCTAATGTGATAACATATACATACAAATTTTATCATATGGAAACATTTGGGGATGTCATTATTTTATAGAGTTGAGGGGAAAGGAATGGAGGACTAGGTTTTTTTGGAATCGAGGACTAGAATCATGAGAGAATTTTTGAATTTGAATTTGAGAGGGAAGAGAGAATTAAATGTAGGTGGTTGGGTTGATGGAGGGCTTGTGTTGACTTGATTAGGTAGATGGGAATAATTGAATGCTAATTTGAATTTGGATTGAAGGTCTAAGTTGGAAATGAATGGCTATGATTAGTCTAATTGATTTGATGGCTAGGATAGATTATTAATTTCATTTTAGATTTGATGAAGTGGAAGTAAGTTACATTAGTTTGAGTTTGGATTGGTGATTTGGAATTATTTTAATTTTAAGCTATGGATGTGACATGATTATCCCCTTAATGGTTGATTAAAAGTTAGGATTTGGGGATTTTAGCTAATTAAATAATAAACTCTAAAGTCTAAACCGTAAACCCTAAAGCCATCATTTTCTTAGGCTCTTAATGAAATTTGGTTGTCTTGACAACTCCACCAAATTTCATTACCTTATCTCATGTAATTGTTTCCTAGGATCTTGCAGCATGTAGATCCCTTAAGCTATCCTATTACCAAACCTAAACTCTAAAGTCTAAACCCTAACCTAAAGCCATCATTTTTTTTCTTAAAGGCTCTTAATGAAATTTGTTGCCTTGGCGCTTCAAATTTGTTCATTTGAATATACCGACTCTCCTAGGACCTAACTAGACGTAAATCCCCTTAAGCCATCCTGTCACCCTAAATCGTAATTCAATTTTCTTAAGGGGTTGACAATATGACATTTCTTAAGGGGATTAAAGAAGTTCTTAAAATTTGGTGATCAAAGTTGCCCAAGGCACAACCAAATTTAACAATAATAAGATCCTGCAAGATTATACAATATCAATTTAGTTAATTGTATTTTCATTCAAATAACATGTGCCTTAGACATATAAATGAGGCTTACATATAATTTTATCATTTGTATTCAATTATTTAAGGCCATTTATATTGAATGGTTTAACTTGGTATAAATTCAAACAATGATCTTAAATAGTTATAAATTTATAAATTTGGTGAACAATGGATATTTTTAGTGACATGAATTTATGATTTTGGTTCTATATGGATATTTTTAGTGACATGGATTTGTGAAGTTGGTGGAATTTATGAACTTATAATGAATAGTATATAATAGTATATATTTAATGACTATCTATTAGATCATGATTTCTCCTGCTGAAAAATTGTGTGTGTGTTAAAGACATAAAATGAGATTTTGTGAATGTTTCAAGTTTATTGTTTAGTATGTATGTGCATGTATTAAAAATTTGCATAATAGTTCTTAAATTTTGAAATTTGTATATGTATGTATGTATAGTTTAGTTTAATGATTTGTATGCATGCAAATTATGCATCGTATTTTTTATTTTAAATGTACATGTACATACATTTAATTTTTAATTTTGTATGGACATGCTCTTGAGTTGAACAATCAATGTATATATATGTGCATTTCAATTAAATATATGAGAGATTAATATATATGTTGCTCATCCTATTTCAATTAAATATATGATCTTAATTTTTGTATGCACATGGGTCCTATTTTGTATGATTTTAAATGCAGGTGCACATTATATCAAGCATATATCATGGATGATTTTAACATTGATGATATCATCAATCCACCACCTGATCCACAGCCAGATCCGCCTCCACCTCCACCTCCACCTCCACCTCCACCTCCCTCTCCCCCTCCCCCTCATATGCCACCTCCAACACCTATGGCATCTGATGAGGCTCACTTGAGAGCAAGAATAAATGATCAAGTCGCATCCTTACAGACACAAATCAATGCTATGCAGAGTCAAGCATTGATTGCTCCACATGTGAGACGTTTTGCATCTGTAATGCAAAATGTTGTTGATTCCATTAGGATGATTGATTCTGATCTTGATAGGCATAGACGAGAGAGAGAACAAATGAGAAAATTTTATTCTAATGGTCTCTCTTATAAACAAATATTAGACTAAAATAACAAAAGCTCATCTAGCCCCCTACTTTCTTCACCCCGTTACCCGACAACCCATTCCACCCAACAAATCTAGAATATCCATGAGGTGGTGCGTACATCCGCAGATGATTGCACATTTTTGGGATCGATGGTATATGGTTTTTGATAGTCCCCCACATGCTAATTAGGAGTGCCCATTGTATTTTTTGAGAAAATTGTATGTAGAGTTTGTTTTGGGGCAAAAGCTCAATTATTTTGATTTTAGATCATTTCAGGGTGTTGTGGTGGCATGCCACAATAGAATTAGGGCAAGGTTGATCCCCAGATGCCCGATGCATGCTAACCCCTTGTTGTTGCTCACAGTCCTCCCATTCCTGCACATGCATCATCAAGCTCTGGTATCAACATTAGGTTCCCTTAGTACACTCATGGGAGACCTTGATCGGCGCTTGCGATATGGCAGTGGTGAGCATAGAGCGATGATGATGATGGAGGGTTTTATGGAGGTGATCCGTCTGCACGCTCCGGGGTGTCGAGACCTGTCCCCATGTATTACTTCCGTTGTCTCTGAAGTGATGTCTTATGGACCTGGTCAGGCTACCTGAATTCCGGGTGGACGGGAATGCAGTGGATTTCATGCGGTGCATGGGTTCTGTTTGTAGAGTTCCACCGTAGCAGAACATCACCACGAGGACACTTCGACATGGGTATAAATATGCATCTGGATGTCTGAGACTCATTTTATATTTTTTTATGGTTGTATATATCAAAGAAAGTTTGCAATACATTTTAACAATCAATTTTTTGGTCTACGGATGACACTTCGATGCAAAGACAATCATACGTACCACGGTACATATATCAACCGGTCATGCTTGGAAACCACTTATGGGGTATTTGATTTCAATTTTTAAAATTATATATGAAATCATAAATTATTTAACTTGAGTTTTAAATTTATAATTGAATCACATATATGTTTCAAATATTCATGTTGGTTTAGGTGAGTCAATCGGCATCCACGTAGATTCCTCCTGAGGGATTTTCAAGCACTCCTCCACTATCGAGTGACATAGATCATGGGTAGGTACATTCATATTGTAAATTTGTTTAAAGTTTACATTAGTATAGTTACAATTTTATGAGTTTTGAATTCACTAGATATATGAAACGCATGCATGTACACTTGTAAATATTATAAGCATTAAATGTATATGTACATGTATGTCTAGGTTGATACCACAATAATAATGGGCATTGGGCAAACATTTGATGTTGCAGTTACTCGTGAGGCCACTGATTTCCAGGTTGTTTACAAAACTTTCTAAAAAAATGTGCAAACTTGAATATATATGTATATATTAACCTAATTAGATTATACATGCTTTAGACTTTGATCTTACTTAGGACGCTGTTGGTGCAACTTTAAGCCCCTAAACGCCCGGACATTCACCACGGGGAGGACATGTGAGAAGCCGAGGCCTCCCGAGATGAAATGGTAATTTTATTTTTATTATATTTAAGTGAATTATAAATTTTAAATTGAATATACATATTATTATTCTTTCCTATTCTTTTCTTTTATAGCATAGGACACATCACAGCAGATTTAGGCATGTTCAGGCAGGTCACGGAAGAGCCTCTTGCTGACCTTAGAATACGGTATGTAATTAAAATATGATAAATTCTGAATTAAATTGAATAAAAAAATAATAATTGTAGAGTTGTACATCTAATTTCTTATTTCTTTGTCTTGTTTATGTAGACTGATTTAGAGAATTTAGAGGTTTCTTCAGGCTCACCAGAGCATCCAGATTTAGAGATGGTGGTAATTTAATTTTATGATCGATTATAAATAAAATTGTCATTAAATTATTTTTTATTGTCTTACATCTAATTTCATCTTTCTCTTATGTACAGAGTGTTTCAGGTCATCCACATAGTCCGCATGGTGTGAAGAGGTCTCTTGATTATAGAGACAGTACATGACCTACAAACATGTGATTTTATGTGTTTTATATTTCTTGTAACTTATCATGTACTCTGTTGGACTTTATTTCATGTGTGCTTAATATATTGGTTTCATACACTTAATATGTTACATAAATTATGGACTTTATTATTGTTTGAAATTTTAATTTACGCATGTACATTTATGCATTTTATGTTCATAATGAAGACATTAATATAGGACATTAATGTGAAATTTACTGAAGACTTCATAATTGTAGAATAATTTTAGGTTTAATCTTCTTTTCAATGAACAAGAAGATATTTTCCTTCTAATGTATTAATTTTAATTTTATGAGAGAAAATTTATGTGGATTTACCTACTTATTTAGTTCTATAAATTGAATTTTACCTCATTGTTGGTGCACTTGGAATTCCTATACCTTCTGAATATCATGGATATCACCATTCTTTGTTATTTTATTCTTTAATTTTTCCTTAACTAAATTGACAAATAAAGTCATTGCTCTAAACTCTTAAGCAAATAAAATTCTTTATAGTGAAAAAATCTAACAAGGTATTGATATAATTAGCTAATGTACATATTTATAAAATGACACCATTAGTTTCTCACTAGTAATGGAAAAAGTGTTCCTACTAAAAATTAAGGAAAGAGGTAATCATTAGAAAAAATATAAATTATGATAACATAAGAATGTGTATATGTAAAACAATTGTAACCATTAGGTGATGAATACGTAGTGTACACACATGATAAATTTTTAAAATGATGAATATGGAGCTCAATCCAACGGAAAATTAATTTCATCATTGTTTCCCCCATAATGTGATATCATGATTGTGTGTAGTGTATGAAAAATGAATAAAAGTCTTGTCTCCATGTGTCAATAACAAGAAAAAAAATAGAATATCACATAAATTATATGATAACATAAGAATGTGTATATGTAAAACAATTGTAACCATTAGGTGATGAATACGTAGTGTACACACATGATAAATTTTAAAAATCATGAATATGGAGCTCAATCCAAAGGAAAATTAATTTCATCATTGTTTCCCCATTTAGAATATCATGATTGTGTGTTGTGTATGAAAAATGAATAAAAGTCTTGTCTCCATGTGTCAATAACAAGAAAAAAAAAAGAATATCACATAAACTATGTACATAAGAAATAGAAATATGACCCACAAAATTTTCTCTGTGAATTAAGGTTAGGGTTATAGGATAAAACTTTGGGTAAAGGTTAGGATTAGGAGACAACTAGAGTTAGGGTTAGGTTTCAATTAGGGTCAGATACAACAAGGCTTAGGGATAGGATTAATTTTAGGACAGGTAAGGGTTCATCTAACACTAATTTATAAGTTGTCAAAACAAATAATGGCGTCTTAAGGGGGTGTCTAAAGGGGTCATAATAGAACATGTTAATTAAGGGGACGTCTAAAGGGGTCATAATAGAATGTCTTAAGGGGATGTCAAAGGGGTCATAATAGAACCTTATTTAAGGGGCGTCTAAATGGTCATAATAGAACGTCTTAAGGGGATGTCTTAGGGGGTTAGAATATGTCTTAAGGGGATGTCTAAAGGGGTCATAATAGAACGTGTTAATTAAGGGGATGTCTTATGGGGTCTTAAGGGGATGTCTAAAGGGGTCATAATATAACATGTTAATTAAGGGGATGTCTAAAGAGGTCATAATAGAACGTGTTAATTAAGGGGATGTCTTACGGGGTCTTAAGGGGATGTCTAAAGGGGTCATAATATAACATGTTAATTAAGGGGATGTCTAAAAGGGTCATAATAGAATGTATTAAGGGGATGTCTTAAGGGGTTATAATATGTCTTAAGGGGATGTCTAAAGGGGTCATAATAGAATGTGTTAATTAAGGGGATGTCTAAAGGGGTCATAATAGAATGTGTTAATTAAAGGGATGTCTTAAGGGGATGTCTAAAGGGTCATAATATTGTATTAATTAAGGGGGATGTCTAAAAGGTCATAATAGAATGTCTTAAGGGGATGTCTTAAGGGGTTATAATATGTCTTAAGGGGATGTCTAAAGGGGTCATAATAGAATGTGTTAATTAAGGGGATGTCTTAAGGGGTCTTAAGGGGATGTCTAAAGGGGTCATAATAGAACATGTTAATTAACGGGATGTATAAAAGGGTCATAATAGAACAATAATGTATGCATGATATTTAGTGATTATAGAATTAGACATAAAGTTTCAAAGTAGGAAAACATACACATTTAACAAAAAAAATATATAGAATATATATTTGATACATAGAAGTACACAGAGTATGTTTAATTCTGTAAGTATGTATGTACATATATGTCATCTCAAAACAATGTTTACAAAATTTAGATATGCCATCTCAAGAAAATCTCAAACTCGTGCCTAGAATGTGGTAGGTCTTCACACCACCTGATATATAAAAGGTACAAGCAATATCAATGAAATCATCAAAGCATACATATTTTAATTTATATAAAACTATCTATATGTACATAACTCAAGTACCTGCATTTAAAAGTATTCGAGGTTGAATGCAGGCATCCTCTCCTTTTTGTTTTAAAGTATGAGATCAATGCAATGATGGCTTTAGGATACAAAAAATGACAACAAATCAATTTTAACTATTTATATCCAAACAATATCAATATGTAATAAAAACATGTATTTAAATATAGTTTAACTAATAATTACCTGTTTTTACCAAGTATTCCATGTTGTCTAGGTTGAATTTGCATAGACTAGATCCTTTTTGTGATTATGCCTTAAGGATATATAAAAGAACAATTTAAATCAATTTCAACTAATAACACACTTGACCAATGTCGAAACATGTATTTAATGTATTTAAAGGACAAAATAAAACCAAAACTATATTTACCTATATTTACTTACTCCATTGTACCATC